>JAJEJO010002094.1:187227-202905 GCA_020662805.1 Glaucomys volans | reverse complement strand
TTTTTTTTTTTTTTTTTTTTTTTTTTTTTTGCGGGGCTGGGGATTGAAACCAGGGCCTTGTGCTTGTGAGGCAGGCACTCTACCAACTGAGCTACATCCCTAGCCCTTAAATGTCATTTTTAATATTTTAACTTAAAATCTGATTATTTTATGTCTTAGTCCATTCAGGGTGCTACAACAAAATCCTATAGACTGGGTGACTTATTAACAGAAATTAATTTCTCACAGTCTTGGAGGATGGAAGCCCAAGATCAAGACACCAGCAATTTAGTCAGTGTCTGGCCAAGGCTCCTCATTTCATTGTAACCTCACAGCCGTGACAGATGTGATGGATCTCTTCTGGGGGCTCTTAGAGGCCTAAAGGCATTAATCTGAGCTCATGACTTGATTATCTCCCCAACCCCCACCTCCTAACACTGTCACCTTCGGGTTTAGGATTTCAGCTTAAGAATTTTAGAGGAACACAAGCATTCAGATCAGAGCAGTCCATTTTAAAAATTAAATTTCTTATTAGTGCACTATAATTATGTATTATAGTGGGATTTATTGTGACATATTTATACATGCACTTAACAGTTTGGTCAGTTTCATCTTGGCGGTATATTTTATGAATGCACATACTGTAAGTATTTTCATGTTAAATGTACTAGTAAGAATTATATTTTATATACTTCTCAAAAAGAATGATTGAATATAGGATCAGTAATAATACAGTATTCACAGTAGGTAGATTTTAAAAAAGAAAAAACTAATAAGGCACCAACTTTTGGAAATATGGGCCTTCGTTAGGGAATCCTGAAGTAGGATTTAGAATCATCTGGCTTCTAACAAATACATGTCCAGTATTATAATTATTGGTGCTAGAAAACTTAAATCAAGTCATCTGTATTTCCCTTTGTTTGATAACAGTTTCTTCTAGCCATGTACTCTCAAAAAGCAGCATTCTGTTTTATAGTATGATTTTTAATATTGTTTAGGATTGCTTTCACTTGACTATGTGAAGTAAGACAAATTCAATACAGAACATTACTGTCTTCTCCCTTGGCCATCTTCCGTAACTTCCTCTAACTACAGACATCTGAACGGGAGTAACACCTTCATCTCTCTCACTACTAAGTTTCTCCTGTGTGATCTTACTCTGTTGCCATGGAAGTAATTATAACATGGCAATTTTGGTAATAAATACAGAGTATTACAATAAAATCAGATTGATTAAAACAAAGTAGAAGGAAAATCTCCCTCTGTCTGTCTCCTAGGCTTCCTTTCCTCCCTATTTTTGTGTTTTCTCAGATATTTAACCATAGATCAGTCTTTCTCCAATGACTGCAAAAATCTTCAAAGCCTTCAGGGCCTAGATGTGTGAATGGCAAGCAAATCTAACAAATCAGCACAAATTATTTACATTGATTTCATAGTAGATAAAGAAATCAATTGAACACCTTTGTGTTGCAACAATTCCAGATAGTTTCCTATAGCTGATAATCATAAGGTACAGCATTTTAAAAAATCCACCTCAGCTTTCAGTCTTTCCAACCTTTTATGCAATACCTTTAAAACCTCCACAAGTTGCTTGAAGACAAGATTGTCCCTCTACCAAACAAAATTTACATTTGATCTCCAAGACAGTTTTTAAGATGGACACCACTTGGTTATCAAACCAGGTCAATTTAAAGTCAGAGTTCTGTAATACCTGCACTAGCAGGTAGTGGTTGTGAATTTAAGTTTTTAAAAATGTCAAGTAAGTTAACTTATGAAGGATGTGGATAAAGTCATTCTTAACTTTGTGCTTCCATTTTCCTATCAACAAGTAAAGTCTTGATGATTATTGTTATCCGTGTATGGTTTTGATCTACCAAATTTAAAGAAATATTTCTTTAGAGCAATGGAGGAAAGCTGATTTTTTCATTGTCACCTTTGTTTGCCAAAGCACTATCACAGTGATACCTGAATTGGTGCTGCTTGAAATCTAGCAGGTGATGTACCTCCATCATCATCAATTAATTGGAAAATCTAGAGACCAGCAGTGGTTCTAGGTAAAATTAGGTGTCCAAATTGCTTTAGGAAGCACTTTGACTTTATTACCCCTTCTAATTTATTTCTAAATGCCCTCTGCCCCCTCAAGGAAGCTGTTGACTTCTGTAGTCTTCTAACTGGTCAACTGCACTGACCGTAGCTTCTCCTCTGTGCCCTTAAGTCTTCCCTAGGTATTTTCCTTAATTCTAGAACTTTGCCTTCCCCCATTAAATCCACCTTCCCTTTATTTTAAACCCTCTGTTTGTCATGAAATAGCAAGATAATGAGAAGTCCTTCTAAAATATAAGCCAGGTCTTGTCACTACATCACTTAAACCCTGTAGTAGCTTCTATCTCTATCAGAGAAGCAGCCCAAGTCCTTAAGGACTCTGCACAATCTCGCCAAGACACCAGTCTTAGCTCTTCCCCCACAGCATTCCTCTCACACCATTCCTATGTCCTGATCCATTCTTCCTTCGGAAGTACAAGTTGCTGACTTCCTTTCCTCCTCTGGGTCTCTACCTCCTCACTGTAACATTAGGTCACTAATGAAATAAAAATAGAATGTTCCTTGTATATGGCCATAACATATTCACTTCAGCATCTGACTGCTTATTTTTCTCCATAGCATTTATCTCTATATGGCATTATATGTTTAATTTATTTATCTGTTTATTGTTTATCTACCCCTACTCTAGTAACTCCCAGTAAGTGAGGACCATTGGCATAAGGAATTTTTAAATATATTGCTTCATTATCATTCCCTAACATGTAAAATAGTCACTGGAACATGATGTTAATGGAGTAAATAGCAAATGGCCTATAAACAAAAGTAGATGTTTACTAAATAAATGATGAATGGCCTATAAACAAAGGACAAAGATCTCTTTCCTATAGAATGGCATAAATGACCAACAAGGACACTCAGATTCCCTGGGGGGAAAAATGAACCAAAGCAAAACAATATGTTTTCATGGTTGAGGCAGGCAGGGTGCTATAAGGTAAAGGTAAATTTGTTGAAAACCAAAGCCATGTCCCAGCTGGGTTTGTGAGGAAACAGAAAATACAAAAACAGAAAGATAGCAAAAGAATCTGGAGCAAAAGTGTCCCAAGAACTATAGTTCCTAAAATTAAGGGAGACCATGAGGTTTATGAGGGGCACAAGGAGGGTGGCTAGTTCAAAAGGTATCACCTATTTTTTTCTTAAGTTCACTCTAGTTAGAGTTGAAACTTAACTGCTCAGAAGGCATGGATAGAACTGCCATGCTCGGTTTGATGGATGGTTGAGGATGTCACCTGTCCTTGGCAGCATATATTTATTGCACAGGTATTTTTTTGTAAGGTAAATTGGTTCTCTCAATCAGTGTATCTCTGGTGACAGGCATTGCAGGTAGTGTGTTGAGTGGACATGGAAGAGAACATTGATTTCCTAGTCTGTTACCCCTCCAGGTCACAGAGGTAAGTCATTCTTTGTCCATTTAATAGAGCCAGTCCATGCTGAAAGTTACATTACAGTGTAATCTAAAAATTGCTCCTTTAATTTTGTAAATCAAAATAATAAGGGAAAGAAGAATGCAGAATATGAAACCTAATGGTATAAAGGACTGCTTCTGAGTACCAGGGAGCATTGGCCAGGTTTAAATGGATTGTATTGGGAAAGCATGGAGCCAAAATGTCCAGATCTGTGTAGTGGCCTTTCCTTGGGGCCTAGGCCTGTGTCCCCGTTCAGCACAGTTCACACTGTGTACTGCCTATTCTCCTGATTGCAAGGCCATTTTCTATTGTGCTTATGCTCCCATTTTCTTCTGGGTAAAGAAGTATTTCTTGGTGCCTATTTTAGTCAGTATGTTTTTTTTTTTCTTTTTGTTTGTTTTGTTTTGTTGTTGTTGTTGTTGTTATGAGCAAAAGACCTGAAAAGAAAAATTTTAAAGAGAAAAAGTTTATTTGGGGCTCACAGATTCAGAGGCATCTGTCCATAGTTGGCCAATTCTATTCTTCAAGGTCCAAGATGAGAGAGAACATCATGGCAGCAATGTGTGGCAGAGAAAAGCAGCTGAGGACATGGTCATCTGGAAGCAGAGAGACATTTCTTTCATCAAGGACAAAATATATAACCTAAAGGCATGCAGCCATGATCCACCTCCTCCAGCCACAGGCTACCTGCCTACAGTTACTCACTATTGATTCTATGATTAGGTGAAAGCTTTCATTATCCAATCATTTCACCTCTAAACCTTCTTACATTGTCTCACACATAAGCTTTTGTCAGACACTTCATATCTAAGCCATATAGTATCTTTGTTACAAATAATTGTAAATAAAAGAGAAGACTAAGAGGACTCATGATTTTATTACATTAGACCTTATTTACTTGGTGAAGTTTCTTGCCTCTGTAAGAATTTATGTTTGCAATCCCTTGATCACCTTAACTGTGCCTCTGTAACTATGAAGAAAGTTTTTTTTCCAGAGGTTTAATGATTCATCTAACTTGACACTAAAAAGTTTTAAAAAATGCATCAGACTACATCTGACCAGCTTTCAGTGACCATGTTGATACAGAGAGTAAAGAGGCTTAAATTAATGTTTTATCCAGCAAAAGATATAGGGACTGTGGTTTGCCATGTATAAAATCTATTCAGTCAACCTCCTTGGCCTACATAGGACTTAAGTATTCCCTGTAGCTGTGCTGAATTGACAGGAAACATGATAAGGCATCTAAATTCTGCAGGTATAGCCATCCCTAGCAACCAATTTGATTTTTGATGGACAAAGAGCCCCAGGAAAGTAGATGCCTTTGTACCCGAGAAAAAAGAAATCCCAGCAAGAGAGACATACCCTAATCAGTATGCTCTGGGTATGATGGCATGCAAGTAAGTGATCTATTTCATTCTGAACTCTGGCTCTGTCAATGACAGTACATGATTTACTCCAGAAAATCAAATAAACGTATTTGACTTCTGTTTTGACATTTCAAAACACCAAACCACATTTCCCTATGTAGCATTCTTATTCCACATGCTTAATTTTTGCTTTTTTCTTATAAGTCACAATGCCAGAATAAGAATGAAAAGAATGCATCAGGGTAGAATTATTTTTGGTGCTTCTCAACATTATGGGAAGAATAGGGTTTTTTTATTTTTTATTTTTTTTAGTTGTAGATGACAAAATACCTTTAATTAATTAATTTACTTAATGTGGTGCTGAGGATCAAATCCAGTGCTTCACATGTGCTAGGCAAGCACTCTGCCACTAAGCCACAACCCCAGTCCAGAAGAATAGTTTTCTGCAGGGATGTGATAGTGCTGTCAGTGTGGTTAAAAAAAAAAAAAAAAAAATACAGTCCCTAAAAAAAGGCTTTAAAACCTTGACTATGCAATCAGCGGTCAAATACTTCAATGCTCTGTTGCTCCCGTTCCTGTTTCAGGTACATGTGACAGTGCTGCAGTTATGAGTGGAATTTTAAAGGGGAAGTTTGAAGAAGTTGACAGCTCCTCTCCCTGCTCATCTGTACAGGAATCAGATGATGATGTTTTTAGCTGTGACAGTGCTGAGCGTGTTGATAGTGTCAATCCGTCCATGCCTAATCATTTTACCCGTGAGTATCTAAAGTCATATTTTCATGTTGTGCTCTAAATGGTACTGAATGGTCAACTGGTGGTGATTTTAGCTTTAAACTGTCTTATATCTGCTTCCAACTTCATCAGATCAAACACATTTGCAGATATCATTTTGATTAATTAGACCATAGAAGTATGCTTCTGTTCATCTCTATGGAACGATTATATGGGAGGCAGAATTGAGTCCAATGAGAAGTAAGCAGATAGCAACTGAAAATAATTTAGCATGGGTCTTCAGCTTTCTGAGATAGTTATTTTTTGGAAATTTAGTCAATTGAGCCATTTAAAGCATCTGATATTGGTCAATGAATTGTGAAATATCTGCAGTGGGAACGCAACACATCCACTTCCTAGGCAAGAAAAACAATTTTCTAGTTTGCAGTGCGGGGATCAGACCCAGGGCCTCATGCATGCTAGGCACATACTCTAACACTAAGCTGAGAAAATGATTTTTGTTTTAAAAAGAATGCTGCTGTGAAATCAAGCCCTTGAAAACTATAAAATTCTATAGTTGTCTCTACACAGGTAAAACAGATGCAAGGCCAGGTTAATGAACTGGAATGCAGACAGCTTTCTTCACATACATACTTTTCCTAAGTAGTTAATGAACCAAATTATTTAACTTAATATGACATGTTCTAATTTATAATTCCACTAATTTTCAAATTGCATTCCTTTTGCAAAATACATATATGAAGGTAGGTGAACCTTTTCCTATAACTCTGTGTCCATTCAACTCCAATCATTGAGGGATCTCAAAGTTATTTTTTTGAAGAGTTAACACCCAAAGCAAAACTAAATAAAGTCAATGAAACCCATAAATTATAAACTCCCTTTTAAAGTTGCATTCCACAAGTAAAGGTTAAAATTATTCAACACAAGTGAATATAATTCAAGAGATTAATTTTCACATTAGGATGTTTTTTATTTTTTTCCCCATAATTGTTTTTCTAGGGCATTTGATTTGGGGATTTTAAACTCACTAAAACATTCTTTTAAAATTCACATTAATGTTTATGTAATGTGATTCTAACTACTAAAAGTACATTTTTTATTACTCTTCCTTCTCTCCCCAAGAATTTGAACTTTTTTGAATTTATAAGCTGTCCATCATTGTTAGAAGAATTTAGAATTCAAAATAGATAAAATTTTATCAGAATGTTTAGCCTTTGCATTATTTATCTTTTGACTAAAGTGGCTTTTTTAATGAAGACCTTTTTAACATATAAAAGAATGAGGAGGAGATAAAAGAATATTGGCAAGGGAGAAAGAAAGTAATAGCTATTTTGAGGATAAAATTCTCCAGTTACACAAAATTATAACCAGACCCTGGAATCTGGGGAGAGACATTTTATTTGAAAGATTTGCTTCTAGCCTCTCCATACCTTCTAAATGATTATAATGTTGTGGAGGACACTGTACAGCCTTTTATAGTTTGTTGTCACCTGCAGTACCTAGAAGGTATACGTATTTAGAATTCTTTATTGAGTGAGCAGATTAATCTCTGACAGTTCTTAACAGCTGGGAAGAATGAGTGCACAGCGTTCTTATCCTTAGAAAAGCAACAGTGCACATTCAAATTCAATACCCTTAGGAACACTGTGATGATGCGCTTTCTATGTACTTTGGAGAATCCTTTTCCAAACCCCAGAGCACTGCAGGAACTGCCTAACATTTCTCAATCTTTTTTCAATTTAACCACTCCTGAAAATCATCATCAATCTAACACCCCATTTCTTTGCGGTACCACCTCATCTAGTACAGTGCATCATTTTCCACACCCCTGTGCCCTTTTTCTTTCTTTCTTTCTTTCTTTTTTAATCTTCAGCATGCTTTCAGACTCCTTGGTGTCTATGCATCTCCTAAAGTTACAAATTGGTTCTTTCCTGGAAAAATCAATTGCAAGACTTCTCTATGCAAGACATCTATTGATTTCTATAGCTTGTGAGTTCACAAAGTACCTATAATGTTCATTTAAACATCATCAGATCTTACAATAGTGGCTCAAGATGCTTTCCAGATGAGGCTGTTGTTCTGATAGTTTAGTGGAGTTGAAATATTATAGCTCAGGCAGAATATCTGAACGTTTCTGTTGAAGAGTAAAAGTTCCAGTGGAGAGAGGTTTTATTTTTTAATAACAATTTTGATATGTGATCACAAATATTGTTTCATTACCATTGCAGTTCATTGAGGTGAAGACATATATCCACTGTAGTCAGAGAAGAAATAATGGGCAGCTGCAAAGTCTGATGAGTCTTCTCCAGCAGTGCTGTTAATGTGCCTTTTCTTTGTGAATTTTCAAGGGTTTTAAGGAAAATATTAGCTGATACTCCTCTGCAAGAGAAAATGATTGCATCATTGAGCAATTTGTAGTGTGTGATCAGAGCCATGACTGGGGATAAACAATGAAAAGGAAGGGTAAAGAAGAAGAGATGGAAAATGTGACCTACAGAGGACTTTTGTTACTGTGGGTTCTGTTTACCTGATCTCAAAGATAAAAGCTCATTAATTGTTTTGCAAAGTTGGACAAATTGAAGAAGAAAAACAAGTTAGTTTCTTTAAGTATTGTCTAATACTCTATATGAATCAGAAAAAGCCAAAAGCATTCGTAAAGAGTTCAACCTCATTTTTAATTCAAGCAATGTTAGGACTAGCAGGGCCTTTGAGAGCAGGCTGATTCCATTATTTTACAGATGTGGAAACTAAGGCCCAGGGAGAGTACTTTGACAAGAATCAAAATATGAGCTGGTGGCAGAAGACTTTAATGTAGATCCCTAGAGTCTTCCTTTCTACTAGACCATGCAGCTGGCTGATGGTTCAGTGACATGCCTGATTACTAAGTACAGGGACCCAGATCATCAAGCAAAACACTTGGCTGTCTTTTATGCCAGTTCTTCCTAGAACTCGTCTATCTTTTGGTAAGGGTAAATGGCATCTCATCTCTTATTGCCTTTTTTTTTTTTCCAGTTTGTTTCTGGTGAAAGCTTTAGCATACCCTGGCTTTAGGATAGTGTCAGTGATGGGTTTAAGAACAAATTCAGTGAGCACAGTGAAACACTTGGAACAGAATTCAATTTGAGTGTGAAAGAACATTTCACTTCTCTTTTCTGTAAGTGACAGGGCAGACTGTTGAAACTCCATGTATGTCACTGACATTGATGGAAATATCTTACAGAAAACATGTTGTTTTGCATTTACATGACGGAAATTGGTTGGTCTTGGTGACATAGTGCTGCTTGTGATAAGGTAGAAATGTTACAATGAAAAGTAGTTGGGTGAAGTACATAATACACATCTTTAACAGCAGCTCCACTTCAAGGGTTACTTCATTTATTTTAAGAGTGAAAACCTTTGTATGTTCCACTTTTGCCAAAGGGCTGAATGGGCATCATGGACTCTCTGAAAGAAAGATAGTAATATCTTTCTATCCCTTGAACTCTAGAGCCTTGCATTACTTGTTCAATAATTCAAGACTTCCTAAACCCACTTACCTTGCATTTCAATTGAATTCAGTCACAACTTCTAATTGAATGGAGTAATTATATTCCATTTTGCTGGCTAAATACAGAGTTGACTTTTATATTTGTTTGTTTTAAGCCCTGAAAAATCATTTAAATATGGCTTAAACTTAACAGCAAAATTGGGTCGACTTTCAAATAAAATTTTTTGTGATTATAACAATGAACCTAGAAAAACAACAATTGTTATGGTTTTAACACATAGTTAGCTATCTTGAAAAACTAAATATAAAGATAGTCCTGTGGTGTTAATGGTACTGCTTCTCACATCATTTGAAAGATAAGGCTTTATTATATGTATTTTGTGAGATCTGAAATACATCAGAGAAAATTTCACAATTTCCCACACCTATCATTTACTCAAAATGTTTGTAGGTAGAATTGATATTGTAGCTGTATTTCATAAATAGCATAAGGATTAAAGCTGCTATTAAATATTAAAGATGACATCTTCCCATTAGTGATCAAAATATTTTTATCTGATGGTGTAATTTATTAAAAAAAATGTAAATTTTGGAGTATTCACATTTTATAGACCTCTAGAGAATCACATTCTTACTGTGAGGTCATCTAAGAATGGAACCAAACAATAAATACAGGATTGGCCAACTGCAAAATATTGTGGCTTGAAAAATGAATCCAAATGAATTTAGATGATTAAAATTCTGCTAACCATCTTCAGAGTACCATAATCTTTTGGCTTCGGTTTGAATACTAGAGATTAACTGGCTTTTTATTTTTTGTTTGTGATGATGATGATGAAGTCATTGCCTGAAGCAAATGTCCTTTTGTTTTTCAAAAGAATTTAAAATTCATTGTGCAGATCAGACATTCTGATGCTTTCTGACAGCTCTGGGGAAGTATATTTGTGTGCATGTGAATGCAGAGAAGAATTAAACCTGGTTCTGCTTGAAAACAAACAAACAAACAAACAAAAAGAACCAGTTGGTGTGATTTCTGAGTAGACTGCAGTATTTAATCCTTAACCCTTTCATGCTGGGAAGTACATGTCTTTATGTCAAAAATGTCTTTTTTTCTTGCCTGAGGAATTTTGGAATAAACCAGGAATATTTTAGGGCCACATTTATTGCACAATATGTTTTATATACTAAATTACTATGATCTGGCATAAACTAAAATAAAGGTTAAAAGTAACATAATGAAGAAAAAGCAATCATTAAATTTTAACAAAAGATGAATGTTTGCTTTTCAAGCAAAAACAGACACATAAAAACTTGGACAGGCATTTTATTTTAATATTTAATTTCCAGGTAGGAAAGTATTTGCTGTGAGACAAATTGAACTGGATTCCCAGTTTGTTGTGTTTGCTTTTATCTTATCTCACAAATGTAATGAGCAGCAACAGAGATTGATTTACATAATTTACAATTCTAGGAATTTGAATTTTATTAAATGATTTATATAACCAACTATTAAGTTGCTTTAATGTCCTAACAGAGATCTTAATTAACAACATGTAAAACTCACCCCTAAAACCAAAGGACACCAAAAAAATTAAAAAGAACCCCAAGATCCAAACTCAAAACAGTTTGCAAAACAGCGTGAAAGCTGGTGATCATTGCTAAGCAAAGTGCTAAAGCACTAGATACTTCTGCAATGAAGTCTATTGGCTGTGGTAAGACTAGCTATTTCTAACGGTGGGACTCATTTTATAGTGGGCCTTATTAATTGTGACATATGGAGATCTCAGATGCATGAAATATTATTTATTTTATATCATTACTGGATGAATGCTAGTGAAAATACTACAGATGAAAGTGCGTGTATTTTAGTATTAAATCACATTGATAAAATTCTTTTAAACTAATATTTATAGTTTATGAAAATGATTTAAATAAATTATATATGTACATATATGTATATATACACATTTCATCTTGAAATGTGTTGTAATGCCTACAACTTCTGCAGTTTTGAAAATGTATGTATTCTAAATCTTAATGACAGAGTTCGGAGTATTTAATTCCATCTTTAAGGACCTTGGTTTGGAAGAAATAATGGAAATGGAATTTAAATATGGCTAATTTTAGAACAAAGCTAGTCCTATTTCATAATTCCCTCAAAGATACTGTCCATTGATTTTGTTGTTGTTGTTGTTGTTGTTGTTGTGTGTGTATATATATATATATATATTTTTTTTTTTTTTTAATATATCAGACCTGACTTTCTGCCATTTGCTGTTTCTATGGCAACTTTCATTCTGGCTTAGAGAGTGTGATACAGATTTCAGATTTATTTACATCTTCAGATACATATTTGAAGCACTCTTCACTTACTGAAACATCTATTTGTTTATTTTAAAAACTAGGATAAGTAATATAATTTTAGTTTTAAGTATTTGTAATATTTTTTATTAAGCTGAAAAATTGTACAGAATCTGTATACTATGAAATCCATTAAATGATCTCTGGAAAACCTATACAATAATTTGCCATGTGACCAATGAAAACAGTTGAATAAATGTATCTGTTGACATAAATATATATTTACATTACCAAACAAGTTTGCAAAATTATATTTGTTTCATCCATTTTATAAAATCTTATGAATGAGGTATGAGTATAATAAGATTCAGAAGGAAAAAGAGAAGCATTTTTCATAGAAATAGAGTAGACCATAAAAAAGTTTTTCTGTTGGTGGTGGAATTATGAATGATTTTTTTATTTATATTTTTTCTCTATTTATTATCATATATTAGCTTAACAAGACTTTCAAAATAGCTTCCTAGAATTTTTCACTAATCTGATTACTGCTGTTATGACCTGTTTGTATATAAATCTTAGAAAAATCCCTAAGCATTGATATATTTCAAAGGGTATTGTTTTAATTGCCTTTCAAAAAAATTTAGCAATATATATGCCCACTTCTAGCATTTGAGTGTCAATTTTCTAATACCTTGCCCAAACTGACTTACTGGTGATTTTTTTTTCACGTGTTTAGTCTCTTTGTCTCTTTTTTTGTCTCTTTCTCTCTATGAATACACATGCACACACACACCCATCAATATAATAAGTGAAAACTGTTATTCCATTGGTTTTAACTAGAAGTTTTCTTAATACCAGGAAGCTAATTATTTACATATTTGTCTTTCATGCACACATATATGTGTTCATGTGTATAGATCACCTATTTAAGTTTTTTATTATTATGGTGGCTTTCATTTTCATTGTTTCATTATATTAAGGATCAGTTATTTGATGATTACATTCACAATAATTTTTTTTCATTTTGTCATTTGTCTTATAACACTTTTTGAATTTGCCATAGAAATTTGTTTATACAAATATGCCATGGATTTTAGACTTTAGGAAATGCTTACCCAGACCTTTTCTACTCCCAGGATCAACTGCACACAAATAATTACTTCTAGGACTTCCTTAAGTTTCTGTATATTTAAAATTTTTGTCGGTTTTAAAACTAGGATGGCATATTGTAGAAAGTGGAAGATGATTTTCTAATTTTTCTAAAATCATGTATTGAATAACAGTATCTGCTATGTATTTGTAATTATATTCTTGTTCTAAATTCTTGCACATGGTGTGATCAGTATCTCTGATTTTTTTCCTGTGTCATGATCTGGATGGTTATTCCTGTTATGTTTTGTTCTGTATCGTTTCATCACTTCACATGGGAGTTCTCTAATGCACAACCATAAATAGAAACACATATACTGCTATATTTCCTAAAGACTCCATAACTTAATGTCACATGACTATTATTCAAATTTTAGAATATTGTTGAATCATCAAATTATTGCTATACCGTTGGAATCACATAAAAATCCATGGATTAATTTCAGCTACATGGCAGATGGACATCTTGACAATGTTGTCTTTCCATTCCAACAATATTAGATATCTAACAATATTTATTAGTTATTTTACGCACAGTAGAATTTTGCTTTTTTACTTTCAGAGTATATTCTTTGTGAGTCCTTGAGACTCAAACGCATTTTTTTTCTTAAGTGTGAATATGATCATTTTCATTTTCATTCTCATTGTTTTGAGCTGGTATTTATATTTTCAGTGATTAAAGAGCATGAAATTATTAGGAAAAAGTATTTTCGTGCCTTTTATGAATAGGATTTTCTAATTACATGTTCTGAAAAGTTATTTTTGGTACAATGAAAGGTATAGTTTTTGTTTTTGTAATGAAAAATTTTCCATCTATTCACCTATAATCTGGCCATAGGGCATATTTTATCCTATATTAAGGATGCATTCTTCCATTAAAGGGTTTTAATTAATAGTGAGTATAAAGCTACATCAAATTTCTTGTCTGTACGTATCAAGATAATTTTACTTTTAACTTATTAATATGATGAGCTAACAACATTTTTGAAAAGCAAAAGGATAAGTAAACTGCCTAAATTCACACAGCTTAAAAGTACTGAATCTGGAATTTAAAATCAGCTCAAACTCCAGAGTTAACCAGTACAACATGGTACATGCTATAAATTGCACAAGAAGATTAAAAATAATCATTCATTTTCATGCCACGTAGCAGATAAGTGTTTATAAAATCCTTCACAAAAAAAAAAAAAATTAAGAAGCTTTCTGCCTGGAATACAAGTGTTTTTTTTTTTTTAGTTCTCATCTATATTAATATTAATTAGAATAAAATGAAAATAACACTGGGATTGACAGAGGATTGAGATTCTGATCAAGTTTAACCCATTTATGCTGATTGCCATTGAAATTAATTTTGTTAAGTGCTGAATCTCTCATGTCCCTGCCTTTAATAGGTCCCATGACTGAAGGAATATAAATTCTTTGCATTTACCACAAGTCTGTCAATACTCTGTGCATAAGAGAATCACTGGGGCACAGGGAGAGTTGAAGAGAACACTAAAATATACTACCTTACAAGGGCAGAGTGAGCAGCTTGCTCCTGGCCTGAGGAACTTACACTCTCCCTGAGAACTACAGACTGGTAGACATGAAATCATGTTGAAGAATAATTTTTAAGTGGTACCTTGTATGGACTGGAAAAAAATGAATTCTCATGTCCAGAGAAGTTACAGCTGGAGAGAGTACATCATTAGAGATAGGTTTTGAGAGATTAGGGGGTTATAAATTAATTCTTCAAATTAAAAAATTCACATGTAAGTAAGATATGACTCTCAGTTTTAGGTAGTCAAAATGAGCAAAACCTGCTTACTAACATTAGTTTCCCAAAATGAAGTACATGAAATGAAAATGAAAACATTACTTTTCCCAAACGATGAAGTAAAACCTATCAATTTCTATTTTCTACTTCACTGGAGAGTCATAAAACGATATAGTCAAAGCATTGCTTGAAGTGAAAGAAGTTACAAATATTAGGGTTCAGACCAGATGTATAGGTGGAAGTAGTGACTAATTGGGCCACCTTTACCTGTTTTGCCAGTGGGTTAAGACATTTTGTCTCATGGCTCAGACATGAAGCTCCTATGCAAACCTCAACTGAGCTACAAATAAGCCACTGTTGTAACTTTGAAATAATTAATTGTGTTTTCAGATGTGTAATCTTTTGAGAAAAGTAATAAGTAAATGATTAGAGCATTTGAAAAATTATATATATTTCCATAGATATATGGAAAATATATTAAGGATATCTAAGGTCTAGATTATGATTTCCAACCTATTAGAATGCAGCTGTGTCAATTTCATTGAAATATTTGCAGAACTGAAAACTTGAGACTTAATGGGTTAAATGACAAATCGTCTACTTACTTTGTATTTTTAAAAATCTCTCTTCATTTGTTGAGGAGTAGGGTAAAAGAGAACAATGAAGATTTGTTTAGCATCTCACATTCTATAGCTCCAGATTAACTTTATAGTCACTCTTATAACTTTGTGGTGAATTTTTGTTTTGATTGCTCTACATTCCTATTTGTGGTCTGATTACCATACATGAATCAAAGAATACAAATGAGTCATCTCTCATAAAACAAACAAGCAAACACAAAACTAGGAGAAATTACCCTTCTAGATCTGGATTTTTAAAAAATTTCAATTGCCTATTTGAGATAATTGAGAGAATTTCATTAGTATTATAGCCAACCAAGACCTATCAACATAACCATGTTCATTTCATCTCTCTTACTGCTAACACGTAACTAAGTCAATTCTTTAATTTCATTTCTTTTACAGATAATACTTGGCATTGGTCCTGGAACCTCTTTTAAATATCTGAAGTTAATGGTCATAGCTATGTTCGTTCATACTTTGTATTGAAAGTGACAAAAATCCTATATAATCTAACTTAAATAAAAAGAGGTTTTCTTAGCTCATGTAACTGAGATTGATGGGTGAAGTCAAAAAGGATTTGTATGTCACACAACCACCTCAGTACCCACCCTGTTCACTGTGACATGGATCTCTTTTCACTATGGGAGGTAGTCATTTTTTTCCTGCTGTGTGATGAATTATGAGTTTCCCAGATGATCTGGGGAAGATATCTGCCTGCTTATAGATATAAGAATCCTTGTAGCACTATGTACTTTTTTTTTTTTTGGTATTGGGGATT
>JAJEJO010002094.1:129742-179008 GCA_020662805.1 Glaucomys volans | reverse complement strand
TGTAAATGTTTGAATATGCAAAAGGTGTGCCTCTACTTTGTACACAACCAGAAAAACGATAGTTATACTCCATTTGTGTACATTGAACCAAAATAAATAAATAAATTTTTTAAAAAAGAAAGAAATATGCCAACAAGAGCTTTGTGCTTCACTGACCTACTAAAGGTGCCCTTCAGAGAAAATGTTGACAAGCATGGGAGAGTACCTACATCCTTGCCACTCCAGGCGACTGCTGGGATTTGTAGGATGAAATACAGTGATATTCATGGGCAACCAGGAAAGTGAGGGAGCTGTGACAAGGAGAGGTGGTCCTTTCCCTTTCCCTCCAGCATGACAATTTTGAAGGAATTTCCACAAATAAACAGCTGATTCTCAGAGACTTTCTCAGCAGAACCTCAAATATTAGAAAAGACCAGGTTTGAACCCTAGTGTTAGGTTCACATTTCTAATTGATGACTTAGGTTTATGTCCATTTTATTTTTCACAGGATGCATAATCAGACATCTGACATGGATTCTTCTTTTTTTTTCTCTCATAGATTCAAAAATTACTTTCAACATGCTTTATTATTTCTTTTTTTTAATTAATTTTTTTATTTTAGTTCATTGTACACAAATGGAGTACAACAAACGTTTTACTGGTTGTACACAAAGTAAAATCATACAATTTGCATATTCATACATATACATAGGGTAAAGATGTTTGTCTCATTCTACTATCTTTCCTTCTTGAGTGAGCCTAACAAAGGCTTGTGAAGATCAGTGACACATTTGCATGAGTATACATGTTGCCAGACTTCTACAAGTTGTAGCCTTCTCTAACATTTTTCATAGTACCTAGGATGGCTATAGGCATCCTCAGATTGGTCCCAGATGTCATTTGTCCCTGCTAAGTCCGCTTATAGGAGAAGGAGCCCATTCTTGTTTGATATAACAGACAATGCTGGGCTATCCAACTGGTCTTTATTACCTCATAAAGATAGGATTCCAGCAAAATGGCAGCTCACACTAATCTTGTATAGATCAGCACTGATGGGCTCCGAGGGCTTGCAAAGGAAGAGCAGCAGCCCCGAATCATCCTGAGGTGTATTTTCAGGGATGATTTGTCTGCAGAATTGCCTGAGAGTGAGTGTTGTAGAGATCTTAGCAGCACAACTCTAAATACTCTCTCCTGCTCACCTGTAAACATACATTGACTTACACAGTCTCACACAGCCAAGGTCCCCAATTCTTATCCACTGGGACAAGGTGCTAAATTGGAATGATCTCCCACATCTACTATTGTGCATTTTGCACAGAGCTGGAATTGATCCCAGATCTCCAATATTTAGGCCACTGCACCAAATGTGATGTCTTTTTCCAGAGACCCTCTTCCTTTGTGGTGGACTCCTTCCTTGTGGCTCTACTGGTCTCAGAGTCAATCGTATTCATAACATTTACTTTTACATACTTGACCTTCAGAGAGGTTGGAGTTTGAGTCCCTTTTTTCCATAGATAAAGGCAACTTTGCCTCTGTCAGAGTACATGCTGATTGCAGGTATGTAAAATTTAGATCACTAGATTTCACAGTACTTTCGTTTTTCGCAGTGTAATACCTTAAATGCCAAAAGAACGTCTTTTAACAGGTTATAAAATGCAATTATGTTTTTTATTTAAATTTTAATAATTGGTATGCAAAAATAATATCTTCATTTGGACTTAGCTGCATGTCACAAATAGAGTTGATTTTCTTACTTATAAAATAAGGAACTAGAAGTAAATAGCAGTTTCCCTAAGGTCTTATAGAAGAAAAATTTTAGTTTTAAGATTCAGTTTTGAATGAAATCTCAAAAGTCAAAAATGACAAATAATATAGAATTTATTTTCATTAACAAGAAAATTTGAGTTGACATTATGAATGCAATTTATAGACATATTCAACTCAGTATCCAATTTACTTTATTAGTTGGCTTTAGTTGTAAATAATTTTTAAGTTTATATTCAATGGACATATTTGGAGATCTGTTTGGTATACTAGCTTTCTGGTTGGTTTTTCATTATCTGAATTGCAGTCTTAGGATAGTTATCTTTACCAAAGAAAATACAAAAAGTTATGTTCTGAAATATTCCTTAAAGTGATTGCAAGACTGATTCAAGTATTTCTTTAGTGGTCTCCAGCATGCCATCATTTGAGTTGAAATGCTCTCAGTGGAATTTTAAGATATTTAAAATTATACTTCAAGTTGAATTTTGAATCAGTCTTTCTGAGATATCTTAAGTTCAGCTGAATCCGGGGTTCCTCAGAACCAAACTAGACTTAATAACCTCTCCTGGCTCTGTAATTCTAAGGTCTACTTGATATTTCTGTGCTATTCTTCTAAGTATCACAGATATTTAAGTTTGTCACAAATCTTTATCCAAGAATATCTATGTAGATACTCTTAAAGTTTAAAGAAAGAAAGAGGCCCTTGGAGACACAATCTCCCTGAGATAATTTTTTTTCTTAAAAATTTTTGACATTTTTTGTTTGTTCATATGATCAATGTAAGTTGCTTGCTTAGGGTATTTCTTCATTCAATTGCAAATTTGAGGTATTTCTACTTTAGCTATTGTCATTGTGATTAGTGATGGTTCAGATCTGCCTACTACTAAAATAAGATAAATTACACTTCACAAATTCCTCTACTTCGTTTTCTCCATTTTTATATGGACATAACATTTATCTTCACATCTGAGAGTAGAAGATTAATTAATGATCTAGAAAGGGTGATTATATACGTTTTAGTTTGGTAAATAAAATGTGTCATTACTGCTAGGATGTCTTCATCTCTTCAAATTGTTGCACTAATCATTTTAAATTTTGGCGTTGTAATTTTTTTAAAAAAATTTTGTTAATATGTATCTATTGTAAAGTATGTTTTGTTCTGTTTAAAAGTCTGTTATCTTAAAAATTACATAAACTTTTGCATTAATTTTAAATTGAATAACATTCCTTAAGCAAATAAAAAATAACAAATATTCATCATGATTTTTCATCAGTTATCAAAATCTATAACATTTTGTTTGTTTTAATATTTCTTGGATATGAATCTTCTAGAAATTGTTTAAGTCTAGGTTGTTATGGATTAGTAAAATTTACCTGATTGAAAAGCAGGTAAATAAATGGATTAAAGTATGTAAATTATTAGAAATTTACTACATTCTTTTAGGAAGGACATTCCCTTTTCACTAAATTATATAAAATGAATAACCATTTCCATATTGAATTACGCCTTACTTATATTCCAAGATTAGTATTGACTTTCCCTTATGTAAAATTTCTTTGTTCACTTTGTAGTCAGCTTTACTCTTTGAAAATATAACCTTTTGTAACATTGAGGCATATTTTCCTTTTTAAGGAAAAAATAAGGAGATATCAACAGACTGAAAGAATGTTTCCAGAGGCATAGAGTCTTCCAGGAAACACTGGAGTTCATGAGATCTGAAGGTTAGCGGTTTATGCATTATTATTTTCATGCTTTTTAAAGATTGGATTGTAAATGTGTAATTGTTCCAAGTTTTTGTTGCTAATTTGTAATTGGATTTAAGCAAAAATGTTCTTACTGAAAACAGGTGTTTTTAAGAAAATTTCCTTGAGATCATTATAAATACATTCATACAATAAATGTACTATTTAATTACATTAGGGATGGCTGAAAAATATTATATTAATAGAAAACTACTGGTTATTACAATTTGCTTCACTTTTAAAGGATATCACTATTAGCATAAAAATAGATATTAGGTATTGCTATAAACTTTTCTTTCTCAAAAATTTTTCTGTTAAAGGATGTACACCTAAGTAGGGCATGACGACACTCAGATGTAATCCCAGCGGCTCCATAAGCTGAAGCAGGAGGTTCTCGAGCTCAAAGCCACACTCAGCAAAAGTGAGGCCCTAAGCAATTCAGTGAGACCCTGTGTCTAAATAAAATACAAAATAGGGCTGGGGATGTGGCTCAGTGGCCGAGTGTCCCTGAGTCCAACCCCAGTACCCTCCCCCAAAATAATAAGAATGTACACCTATTTAGTGAATTTTTCGTTCCTTTTGTATCTTTGGCTATAATACACACACACACACACACACACACACACACACATAAAATTTAGAATACCTGACCAGCAATCCTTTCAATATTCTTTAAATCCCATTCTTCAATGGAATATAGTTACAGAAATATTCTTTCCTTTGGAAAATGTGTCTTCCATAAAATGACAATTGATTTGAATGAGGAAGGATCTTGGGGATATTTTCTAAAATGTTTGAAGTTATAAGACTAGAAAAGAAAAATAAGCAGACTCAGTATTAAATACCTTATAATAACAACTAATATAAAATATTTATTTAGAATTTATAATTACAATGTAGGTTAAAATGGTTCATTCTAATAGTGTAGCTTTTAAAAGTGAATGGTTTCTGATTCATTTATGTCATGAAACTCAATGTCATGTATTTGTTAATTTAAATGAAAAAGTATCAATGATTTTTTCAGGCTTGTCTTCAGTCTGTTTTTTCTCATTCACCCAGGAGTTTTTCCATTTATTTATTTAGTATATACCATATGTAAGGCAGTGTACTAAATGTTTGGGTTGTTTCAAAATAAATAAAATATAGTCCCTGCTGTCAAAAATTGCCCAATGACTATGCTATCCAGAAATTAATTTTATTATTAACTTAAGCAATGCATAAGTAAAAAGAAAAATTAGATTTTAAAAAGTCTTGTAATTAATTCTGAAATCAAATGTAAAGTATTTGGGCATTATTCATATGCTCACAGATGGCTTTTCTTAATTTAGAAACAGTTTATTTCCATGAGAAGGTTGCTCCATTACAGCTCACAGGTGACTGTATTAAAGTGCTTCTTCAAATGCAGCACAAGTAAGGGATAAAAGATTCTAAGAAAGAAAAGGTTTTTTTGCCACAATTTCCACTTTAACATTGTGAAAAACAATTGTGCAAATAGCTATGAAAGTAACAAAGGTAGAACTGCTTGCTTTTTTTTTCTTCTTAATCTTAGTATATTCAGTTTCTTTATTAAGCTCATCAGAGAATTAAATCATTTCCCCAGTGACCCAGAAAGACTTGTAGGTTTGAAAGGGATTGAATGCTATAACCTCCTAAGGGATCATATGCAAATAGTAGCTGCAAGAGTTAAGAGATTTAAAATGAGAGCTGAGACTCTGCTTAAAATGAAATTGGACACCATTGTGCTTCTCAAGAGAGTATTTTTTTTTTAAGGTGATGCCTTATGAAGTTAAAGTAAGTCAAGTAATTAAAAACAGTAAAATTTTTTTAATGAAAAGTCAGTGAAGACAATCCATGCCCAATTGTGCCATTAGACAAGTGGTTTAATTCACTTATATAACAACCATAGTTATTCAATAATATGTATTGAGTGCCTACTATGTGTATGGGCAGCAGTGGGCAAAAAGCAAAGCAGTGAATAAAGTTCACCAAATGCCTTGGTGGAAATGACATGCTGCTGGCAGGTTGTAGGCAATTAAAAAAACAAAAACAAAACTCAATTATGTATTATGTTTGATGGTTTTAAGTGTAATAGAGAAAAAGATAAAAAGAAAGGAAATACTGAGTGTAAGAGCAGTTGGGACTTTTAGAGAAGCCTAATGACTTAGTAGTATGTAATTTATACATAGGAGATGGATGTCACTTGTCCACAGAGTGCCACCTAAAAACAAACATAAGGAAATACAACACCTGATGGTAAATTTCCTAAATCATCATCAGTTAAGGCACATGTTGTAATGCATGTAAATATGTGTCTTCCTCAACTTCAGAAAGAAAAGTATTATTTTTAAAATTGACAGTGTATTTACTACATGTATTCAAAGTATCATATTATTTGAAATAAAGAAATGTACAATGGAACACAGATTGGCCCATTCACTTATAAAAGGGGTAAAGACTATACTGTTTATCTTTGTAAAAAGGGCAATCAACCAATCCTTTTTATTTTTATTTTTTGGCCGTGCAGAAGATGGAAGCCAGGACTCATGCATGCTAGGTAGGCGCATTGAGTCACATTTCCAGGATGATCCATTTTTTTAATCAAATAAAGTATTAAAATCTTAAAGTTAAGTGTCTCTATGACAGTAAACATAGATAGTTCTAGAAGGCTGAATTTTTTTTTTGTAGTTTAATCATCAATATTTTTATCTTTTTTAGGAAAGCATTGAGATACAGTATTGAAAATAAAAGGAAATCATTTAAATACCACCTCATTCACATACCCTAATTTTATAAAAGGATATTGGCGTCCCTATGTGCATTTCCTTTATTAGCAGACATAAAGAGAATGCTGAAAATTAAAATAAATCAGTGTTATTGTGATCATCAACAAATGAATCATCAGAATCCTTTGAATGGTAATTTAGTTAGAACTTCCTGTGCAGTGTTTGGTACTGAGCACAGGAATGTAGAGTTGTTTAAGATCCCAGTATACCTGACCACTTCTGTGATTCATCTAAGCTGTAGATGAACCTATCATGTAAATTGACATTATCTTAAAAGTCATCCAACCTTAAGTTTTCTGAATAGTGCTGAAAGATTCAGTGAATTTTGTGTAAAGAAAAAATCAGTCATTTTGTTTCATTGAAGTTAAAATGATATGAAGGGAATATTTGGAAACCAAATATCAAAACAAAATTTGGATTTAGAGATCTCAAAACCTAATGACTATTGCAATTCCTTCCATCTTCCAAAAGCCACATATTGTAAGCAGGGTATCAACTAAAGGAAAGTTGGGTGCAGTATTCTTAAAAAGTGTTAAAATAAAGGTCATGAAGTTTATGGGCAGCATCTTAATTAAGACAAAGCAGAGAGCTTTGGTTACATGTTGTATTGTAGAGAGAATTAACGGCCAGCTTTGTGATTCTGATCACAAAGGGGCAACTGATGATGTCTGTCCAAGAAAACAAAAGGAAAAACAAGAGAGGCAGAGGTTGGTAGAAGTTTCTAGGAAGAGGAGACTTCTCATGTAATGTCTCTATGTTCATAGTTTAGTTTCCCTTCAACCCGGTATTGACCTTTTTCTGCCTTCATCTGAACCCTTCACTGTAAAAAAAAAAAAAAAAAAAAAAAAAATTCCTAGAACTTTTATTCAAGGAAAATTGAAATGTGACTTTTCAAAATCAAATGCTTTCCCTTAAATTCCTTTGATTTCATCCTCCCAAAATTTGCTTTAGAAGTTTGCTAATCCTGGAATCATTTTCAGATTTGTTTCACAGATCCAGTTCTCCATGAATGTTTTGAAATAACAACTCTTGTTGCAAACTGCTTCCTACCCCATAGTTCTTTGAATTTGGTGTCATCTGGCATTTCTCCACTTTGGGCTGTTCTTTCCTGTCTGTCATCAGTGCCCTACCCTCCAGTTGTGACAACCACAGAGATCTTCAAACATTGCCCATATCCCCTGGAATCAAAAGTACCCCAGGTTGAAAGTGCTCAGTAAACTCTAATGTCTATGACCTCAGTCAACTTCCACTTTGCATTGGACACAAAACCTCCTGTCACCTCTAGCTCCTTATTCTCAATTAAAATAGCTCAGCAGAGACACTTTAAACACTAGCTTGACCTTTTAAATGAAAAATACCCCTATTTGACCATCTCTAAATTTCCAATTTCCCTCTATTTGCATCTGCCTGGCTTCTTATCTAAAATGTGTCTTATGAAATAAGAAGATTGAATATAATTAGGTGAGGAAATTAGGGTTAAGAAGAAATAAGGCAAAACCTAAGGTCAAAAGCAAAGTTACAGACATAACAAACCCTTTCCCTACTCCTTTTTCCTAGAGTTCAATGAACTGTCTAGTGCCATCCATCTTTCCATATTCTAAGTCTCCCTTGGGATTTTGCATGGACACCAGCTGTCTGCTCTTTACTGCTATATAATTCATTCTTTTTCTTTTTAATACTTTTTTTTTAGTTGTCAATGAATATTTATTTATTATTTATTTATTTATATAAGTTTGTTCTTTCTTACATAGTATATGTGACCTTGAATCCAACTAGAGTGAATCTTCTCTTCCTAATACCCAGTCTCATGGGCCAGGGGCAAATTTCACCATTCCACAGATTTATGTTTTTGTTTTAGCCCCTTAGTAGTGTTCACCAATCCTTTCACTCTGACTGTGGTCAGCCACTATTTCAAAAGTTGGTCACCCACTCAAACCATGCAATCTCTTCCCTTCACTCTTGGTGCACCTGCTATTTTAACAAGAAAATTGAGGTCATTGTGTGGAAACTATTTGTGACTCCTTGCAATTCCCTCCAGCATCAAATAGCTACATCTATAAACATTCTTCCTTTCTTCCCTCCAATCTCTAAGAAGGATCAGAATCCTTCCTGCTATTCAGGCAAAACCTGTGTTTGATTTGATTCCCTCTCACTAAGGCTGAGACCTTTTGCCATTAATCATCTCCTTTTGTCCTTTATCTTCACCTTTTTCCTCCTTGCTGATTTTTTCTCTTCAGGTTATGTACGTTCTTCCCAAAAAGTAAATCAACAACAAAAATGAACTGATCTCTCTTTCACTTGGTCTCACCACCAGTACCATCCAATTTCTCTCCCTCCCAGCTTCATTCAAACTCTCCATCATGGCAGTCTGTGTTCATTATCTCCAGCTTCTAAGAATCACTCACTCCTCAGTACAGTGGCACAGTGTGATCTGATTCCTAACCCCATTAACAGAGCTTGCTCTCTCTAAAGGAACAGATGACCTGCAGCCCTTATCTTGACTGGCTCTCCCAGGGGTCTTTGACACTGTTAACTACATTTTTTTTTTCCACTTCCTGGGCTTTTGCTATAAACTTCCTTTTTGGTTTCTCTCACATCTTGCAGACCTTTTTTTTTTTTTTTAAAAAACAACAACAACAACAAAACACAACAGGCCCCTTTTACTGGCTTTTCTTTCTCATTTTTTCCTTCCAGAAAGTCAGGAATGATTTTCTATAGGACACTATAGGTAATACAAGAGTTAAGTTGGCTAATGGAAAACAGTAATCACGGCAGAAGGCAAAGAACATGCCCACAAAAGTACTGGACTTTTTGCTCCTACTAAATAATGGTGCTCCCTGAGATCCAGCCTCAGCCTATTGCTCTTCTATGCTTCCTGCCTTCCCTGATCAAGCAAAGCTATTCTTAGGGCTTTATGAATGGCATAGATAACTCCAACCCTCTTCTTTGGTTAAATTACAGAATTACATGCTATACATATACACCTCCAGAATATCAATGCCTAAAAGAGACACATGCACACACACAAAATCATCAGAGCAATGAAATAGAATGAAGAGTCCCACATTATATAATCATGACTCATTGAGCTAGGCCTCCAAGTTTATTAAAATACCCAGATATACATAATAAGTTTGTGTCTGATAAAGAAGACATTTAGCATAAAGGGAAGGACTATGGGTTAGTAAGTAGCCCTAGAACAATTCTTTACTTGGGGAAAATGTATCTGTATCGCATACAATATTAAAGTAAATTTTAATTAAAGATTTAAAGTATTATTTAAAATGTTAATTAAAGTTTACAGGTATGCATGTGACTTTTGACTGGGAAAGCATTTAAGCAATGCAAGAAAGTGAAGGAGAATGAAATGTCATTTATTCATTTTTAAACTTAAAAACAAATTATTCCTTTTGGTATATGGTTCTATGAGATTTGACAGTTGTTTAGAGTCAGGTACCTTCTCTACCATCAAAAGACAGAATAGTTATATCATCCTCTACATTCTTAGGAACTATCCCTTGTCAACTTCTCCCCACGTGGATCGTAGTCTACTAATCTGTTCTAGGTGACTGTTTACCTTTTCCAGAATGTCATATCAATGGAAACATAAAGAATGTAGTCTTGCCTCTGACCTTTTTCATTAATATACTGCATTTGACATTCACCTCATGCTGTTGGATGTAGTAATAGTTTATTATTTATATTGCTAAATAATACTCCACTGTATAGACGTACTACAGTTTGTTTATCCACTCAATCATAGAAGTGCATTTGAGTTATTTAGTTTTAGGAATTTTGAGTGAAGCTACTAAAAACATCAATGTAGAAACTGTAGGGAGAACCTGAGTTTTCATTTATCATGAACAAATACTCGAGAAGAATGTGTACATATGGCAAGTAAGCCACTGCAGAACTGTTTTCAAAACGGCTCATACCATCCTACATTTCCGCCAGCAGTGAATGAGCATTCCCATTGCTCCCCATGTTCACCAACATTTGCTATTGTAAGCTATTATTTACTTTATTTTAGCCATTCTTATTAGCTTTATGGCTTTATCTTACATGTCCTCAATGAATAGTGATATTAAACATCTTTCCTTATGGTTATTCACCATCTCTTTTGTGAAATGTTTAAATATTTTGCCCAGATTTTATTAGGTTGACTTCTATTGTTGAGTTTTGCAATTCTTTTAAACAAACACTCCAGATAAATGTCTTTTAGAAAATATGCAATTTGCAAACATTTTCTCTTTTTCCATGGTTCTTGTTTTTAATTTTTTTAACCTTGTTTTGTTACAGAGTGTTTTTAGCTTTGATTTAGTTACATTTACCAAATATATTCTTCTTCACATATGGTTTTGATATCATATTTATAAGTTCTTTGCATAACTCAAGGTCATATTTTCAGTTATATTTTCTTCTTATTTTATGTTTTATATTTATGTGTATGATCTATTTTTTTTTATTTATTTATTTATTTTTTTTTATTCTTTTATTTACTTATTGATTCATTGAACACAAATGGAGTACAGCTATTGTTTCACTGTTTGTACACAAGGTAGAGTCACACCATCTGTGCATTCATGCATGTACACAGGGCAATGGTATCTATTTTTAATTATTTCTTGTATAAGGTAAAATATTTGAGGTTCAGTACTTTGCATACAAATATCCAAATGTTCTATCATCATTGGTTTAAACAACTATCATTTCTCCATTACAATGCTTTGAGATCCTTCTCCAAAAATTTAATTTATTGTCTATGTGTGGATATGTTTCTGGTTTCTCCATTTTGTCCCTTTCCTCATTATTATGCTCTTTGGTTACTGTAGTTCTACAGTAAATCTTGAAATCAGATAGCATTAATTTTGTTTTTTAGAATTGCTTTACTATTCGAATTCCTTTGCTTTGCCCTGAAATTTTAGAGTCAGCTTGTTGAAATCTATTTAAAAAATCCTGCTGGGATTTTGATTGTAAAATTCAATTATGTGTACTAGAGAATATTCTGAATTTAATTTGAAAAAGGTAAGACATTTGAAACAATATTCACTGCATATAAATATCTATATGAAATAAATGGCCAATATTAAAACAGAGAGTTATTAAATATCGCTTTTTAAAATACAAATGTCATCAGGATAATTGGCAAGACTTTATGGGAACATTTCATAAAACAAGCCCTAATGATCTTAGAACTTAAAAAATAGAAGTTTCAACACAACTGGTAATCAGACATTCAGTATATAATGGTCATATAAGCATTTAAATGTTCTTACTTCCTACAGTTTCTGATCACCCTGTCATGTCAGTGCATGTTATGGTATGCAGGTAAGGGAAGTACAGTAAAAATAAAGAGGAGAGGATCCACCTCTGTGGGTGGGGTAGGAAGTTCCAAGAAAGAGGGACTGGGTAGATACTCAGTGGGTACTGTACACTATCCATCCATCAACATGAACCATCCTCAGTAGCATGCACAACTATGCCAAATGAGTGGAGAAGGAATCTGTAGGAAGTTGTAGAAGACTTATTTTAAAAGTTTAGTTATATCTGTCAATCAGTTCCAACTACTAATATGATAAAAACATCTGAAGTTTAAACTGGAGAGAATTCCACTCAAATAACTTTGATTAATTATTACATTGCAAATGATTCCTATTTTTAATAAAATAATAGTTTCAGTTATCTATAACAGTTAAAGAAGTGCAAGAAAAAATGTAAAAAAAATCAACTTTACACTTTGTATAAGGACCAGTGAATATACAAAAATAATAAAATATAAGCTACATATTTCTATGTTGTTTTTAGGGAAGAGTTGAAAGTTTATGAGTAAATATAATAATGAAATGATTGGAAAGGATTTAGTTTTTTAAAAAATCTTCATGAACATGATGAATTAAGATCCTCTCTTGAGTTGGGTGTGGTGGCATTCTCCTATAATCCCAGTGACTCAGGAGGCTGAGGCAGGAGGATCACAAACTTGAGGCTAGCATGGAATACTTACCAAGACCCTGCCTCAAAACAGAATAAAAAAGGGTTAGGGATGCAGTTCCATGGTACAGTGCTCGCCTATCACGAGTGAGACCCTGGGTGTAATCTCCAGTACCAAAAAAGAATCCTCTCTTGAATTTTTTTTATTTGTAAAATATAATAGGCTTATCTTTTCCAGTCATCTCTTTATTTTAAGCAGAGCTAATTGCACTTCAGTTGTTCATTTAATTTTCTAACATCACGCTAAAAATAAGGATCCAAAAATCTGTGTTACTCTTGGACAATTACATCTTACTCTAAAGCATTTATTTCCTGAACAAAGTTATTTTTATCTCAGTCATGTCTAACTTTAAGAATCAAAAGAAATGAATATATAGTACAAGAGATTTCTTACTAAGAAATATTTTTAAAATTAAGTAAAAATTAAAACTGGCAAATAGAACCTTCTTTCAGGATACCTAAAATAATCTCTTAAAGTTCCTTTATTTTCTCCTAAATGATTTTTCAAAAAAGGGTAATATATTTTGAATGTATTTAAGAAACTTTCTTCAACACAATTTGTTTTCCAGTTGTCAATGTCATGTAGCTATTTATTTCTTTTACATCCAGAAGAGATGGTGTCTTTGACCTTTCTGTTAAATATAAAACAAAAGTGTTGAGAAAAAGGTTATTTCATGCTTTAATTTTTAGATCTCTAAAAATATGGCATATGTAACAGTTGTAAATACAAAAGCACAGTTAGAAAAACATACTGACGTTTCCAAACTCTCTTTTCTAATTGTCACCATTATCTCAGACAAAGGAAGCCATGATTCTGTCGTGAAATCCGGTCTCCCATTCACGCTGTACCCATGAGACTTTCTTACTTAGCCATCTCTCTTTGACAATCTCACAAGGCTAAAGGGCAAAACAGAGTGCTAAGAGAGGCCAAGCTGCTTTATGCTCGTATCGTGTGCTCTGTGTTGAAACTTCCAGAGGTTTATTGATGCACTGGGACTAGAAAAATGAAGGCAGAAGCAATTTTCTCCATGGCCTTCACCCTTCCTCACAGACTACAAGATAACCACTGTTATCGAAAGGACACAAGAATTTTCCTTTTCTGTTTTTTGTCAAGCTAAAATAATGGATTTCCTCTTGCTTCTCAAGGATGTTTTACTAGGTTAAATATAAATCTCAACCGGATGTTTCTTACAAGTAGCATATTTCCATTTCTTTTCCTCTATTACTGATGTATGAATAATAAGACTATTACTAAATCTTATGATAGAATTTACATTTGAAGTTGAAATGGATAAGTGTTGGACACAATCAATGCATGATGTGTGCATGTAAGGAAATGTCACAGGGATTCCAATTAATAAACCCACCTTAATATGTATTGATAAGAAAAAACTAAAGAGTTAAAAATTTTTTATGAATGGGTAAAATATAGAACAATATATTTCACTGTTTCAGCATATCTGTTAAAGAAGGCTTGTATTGATAAAATCAGTATAACATACAATGAAACCAGTGTAAGAGAGAAAGAATTGTTCTCATAATTATAAATTCTGAAAAACATGGAAAGAAAACACGGTAAAATAATATTTATATAATGAGTCATTATCTCATCACAAGTTGTATTGTTTGCTTTAATAAACAGAGTTCTATGTTTTATAAAATCAAAACTAGGACTGGGGATATATGTAGCTCAGTGGCAGAACACTTGTCCACCCATGTGTTAGGCCCTGAGTTTGATTCCCATCACACATGCACATACACACACACACACACACACACACACACAAATTAAAATAAATAAATAAATAAAATCTTAGTGTGTTCCATTAAGACCAGGGCTGGAAACTGGCAGTTTGAAAACTGATGATACATTTTGTTTGGTACTCAAAAGTTTTTATTTTTTCAAATTAAATTTGCTGTATTTCTCCTCCTTCCCATTTTTTTTTTACTCTGTGTTAATACATGTATTTTGTTATTTGTCTGGCCCTGAAGTCATCTGAGTTTGTGATCTCTGCTTCAGAAAGTTGTTGTTATGATTTTAAAAACAATGAAAAATGTAGAACTATTTTTTTCTTATACATTACTGGTGGACATGCAAATTCCTTACAATATTTTTGGAGACTGATTGTCAATGTTTATGTAAACATAATTCCCTTGAGTCTTTTATCTGCCTGGTTATTCTGTAGAAACACTCATCTGCGTGCATAAAGGATGTTTACTGAATTTGAAGCTTCCCAAACACCTACTGATAAGATGTTGATTTAATAATCCACATAATGGAATATAATATAGCTTCTTAATAAAATAGTGAGGCAGTTCTAATATACACTGACATGGAAAGACATCAAGTAAATATTAGATATTTAAAAGTGGCAAAACGTTTTCATGCTTCTATGGAGAATGATTTCCTATTATTAAAACAATTCATTAGTGGATTAATAATGTATCCCTAGTTGGTAAGGTGATAATGGTTGATAGGGTGGGATTATGTTAGGTGTCTTATATTCTAAACCAATATTCTTATAACATTTAATTATTAGAGCTAGTATAACATAAAATAAAAAACTTAAATGTAATTATCTGCAACATTGAAACTTTCTATAAAAAGTCCTCAGATAAAAAAACCATGGATTTATGTATAGATACATATACATACATGTCTGAGATTTTAGTATTAATACAGTAAGAATAATATAGACAAAATGGTAAACACTCATATTTACCAGGTTTTGTTGCTTTTTTGTTTTCTTATTTAAATGAGTAAGATTTTTAGAGTTAAAAGTAAAATGTTAAATCTGGTTGTTTCTTAGGAAGAAGAAAAACCTGAATATTGAGGTAAACATTTTTTATAGACATAAGAATAGAACACATTTAAAGCTTCATGAAAGATTGTATCCTGGGGACCAGGTGTATTCTAAATGCATTAGCTATCTCTCCTTTTGGCCCACATCATAAAATTCTGTAATGACCTGTTTTGGAAGGAAAGCAAAACCATATTCCTCCTGCTGTTGAGAAAAAAACCTTGTCATCTTAGCCTTAATCACGAAGTACTCAGTGGATTGCAAAATAAGCTTGGCAAAATTTAGATGCCCTGTCCTTGTAAACCATTTGGTCTGCAAATGGACAGATGATATACAAGATGGCCTTCCTGTCATCCAGGACGGGATCAAGAATGAGGCAAGCCTGCATGCACAGAAAGGAATTTGTGTGCTAGCCTTGGAAATTTTTATGTCTAGTCTGATCACAGTGACAGGTTTATTGCCATGATGGGAGAGAATAAAAACCTCACTGGCCCAGAGAGGAACTTGGAAATGAAAAAGGGATCACAGTCTGGAAAATAAGACCGTGGCTTGGGCCATTGTTATCATTATCAATAGCGAACATATATTGAGAAGCTACTAGATGAAAGGCACTGAATTAAGTATAGTAAGGCTGAAGTTATAAAATCCACATGAGAAGCTGACAGAGCAATATATATTTACAGTTGATTTAATGATACATTTAGTCATTCCAGGCTTCACCAGAACTGGTTAAGATTTGAAAGTTCCTGTTTCCAATGAAACTATGATTCCTCTCCTTGAAAAAAATGCATGTAGAAATTTGTGTGTAAAATCAGATTCCCTCATCCATATGATTTTCTTAGGTTAACACTAGTTTTCAGCTCTAAGGTATAGGAATATATGTCAATAATATGCTTCCAAAATTCATTTAGTTTTCAACTCTAGGGTATAGGTGTAGTTTTCAACTCTAGGGTATAGGTATATTTCTATGACAATAATATGCTTCTAAAATTCATCTTAGTTAAATTCAATCAAATGTATTATCCCAAACTTTCTAAGCCTTTGTCACTTTAAGTACAATACTATCTTATATATTCTAGTTGTATGTCAAATGGTGGTAGTTTTGTTGTTGCTTTTGTTGTTGTGGTAATGATAGTTCAGGACAGGCAGCCTCAGATTGATTTGACCTCAATTGAATCTTGCTTTTCTAATTGCTATTAATCATGCTTAAATAAGTTTCTTCCAAGTCTGGATATCTTTTTCACTTCTCCCATAAGACTTGATTGACTTAGCCTTCTATAATATTTTCATCAATCTCAGCTAAATATGATTATACATAACTCTTCCTGTCAACTACCATGCCAGTACCCAATGACCACATGAAAACCATGCCTTATCATTTCAAGTATTGGTTCCATCCAGTCAAAAGTAATAATGACAGTCTTTAACATTTACTTCTTGGGTGTTTATTGACCTCACCTTTATGAAATTGCTTCTTGGATTTCCACAGTGTGTGTTAAACACTAGTCAAGCCCTCCCACTCAATACAGAGAATAGAAAAGTTCATAAGATTTGTTGAGCTTTTACTCTATCATGAAGACACACTCCTGGTAGAATGTGCTCATCCTTTCAAAAGTAATATTCAGTTATAACCCACTGTGGTAATTTCTTCATGTATGACGATTATTGAACACATTAAAATTATATTGCAGGAGAACAAGATTTCAGTATTTTAAAAATTTGTATTTACAATTAAATAATGAGTAAATAAGGTGAATTAATATTAAACCTATATTACTTCAGATCTGTTATATGATGATATGTTGTACTGGGTACAGCCACAGTGTCCGTATTATATCATATGTATAGTATTCTCAAAAGGGAAATGGAAGACAGGATGTATAAAATTTCCATCAAAAACTCTGCTTTCCCTTTCTTCTCTCATTCTCAATAGACTCTCCAAAAGAATTTTCCACAGCAGTCCATTTCTTCATGCTTTTGTATCATTATATTGTCTCTATCATTCAGGAAAGAGGATAAATCAGTTCTTTAAATGTCAGGAGAGAGAGATGGTGGATGATATACTCTACTGTTAGTTACACATTCAACTCCATGCTGTGTTTTCTGTTTGTGCCACAGGGACAAAGCAAGGGTGAAAGAAGCAATGTACTGAGTGCTGGTGGGCACACAGATACTCTCATGGCGAATACTGTGTTTTAGAGATTGACTGTTAATGGCACAAAGAGAGTGAGCCACAGGGGACTCAGAGACACTTACCACCAGGAACAATACCTTACATATTCCAAATGAAAATATCCTTGCATCCTAAATATATATTGAATGATATTTATCTGCTCTATCATATCAATGTCATATTACAAGTATGAACAGATTTATTATCATCACTTCATGTCAGTTTTTAAAATGTGTAAGTGGGAGACAAATTTATTACTACCTTTAAATTGGTTTGTTATGAATTGTCAGCAACTGTTCAGAACATAACAGCTCTTTTCAAGGAGATTACATTTAAAAAAAATTTACTGACGATACTTCAGAGGTACAACATTAGATTGTTCCCTTAGAACTTCCTTTTGTGTGCCCTCTTTAAGTTCCTCACTGTTTTGGTGTTTTCCTTTTCTCCACATACACCTTTCTGTTTTCTTCTCTTCTTATTGATTTTCGAGTTTCCTTGTCTTGCCTAATTAAATTTATGATCTTGAGCTGCTGTTTGCCTTGCATTTTTCTTTTCAATTTGTTCAACTTAGAGACATGTTTTGTCATCCATATGTGCAGGTGCCGAAACTCCTAAGAAGAGAACGCTCCTGAGTGACACTGTTGAGCCTTTTTCCATTTGGCTACTGAGGGTGGATGAGAAAAGTAAAACCAGTATTTACCTTTAATTTATGAGCAAGAATTCATTGCTCCTCAGCAAAATTTTTTAATCTATATTATAAACATGTCTAATACAAACAAATACCCCCTAAGAGAAATCTAGTTAAGTAAGTTCTCTTTATTTCTGATCCATATGGTATTTGGTTAATTTCACTATTTTTATTATTATTATTATTATTATTATTATTATTATTACATACTATCCTGTCTCTTATCAAGCTGTTTTTCTAAACTAGGAGAAAAAAAGTAGGACAGGCCACCCTGAAACTCTGGAATTCTAATTCCCAGTGGCATCTCCATCACTCTCATTGCATTCTTCTATGAAAATTGTATCTGCTGCCTCCTCCACTATCCTATATTCTTCATGAAGTAGATATTTATATGTTCTTTGTCACTCACCCACTGTCCCCACTTCCTTTCTATCTCTTTTTCCATAACTTTTGGAGAAGATAGGACATATCTAGTCCTTCCTTAATTCCATGAGCCAAAAGAACCAATAGGAGGAATTGCTATTTAATTGAATTGTTATTCTCACTGGCGTCCTCCTTAGCACCTTGCCTTGACATTTCTGTCATTTTTTTTCGTAGTCTTTCTTCAGGAATAGAAATAGATATTCTATTCTTTTGCTTTCAGTTGAAATGCCTCCTATCCTCCTTAACTAAAAAATAATGAAATCATTATCTTGGCACTAAGTCTTGACATATTTTCTGGAATGTGACAATATATTTTTGTGAATACTACTTTAAGGATACACTGCTCATATGTGAGGGATCTTGCTTCTGTTAGAAAGGATCTTGCACTATGAAGGATCATACATCTTGCCACTGTTGAGTACCTACTGTAGCCAGTTTTCAATTAGCAAAAACTATGTATAACTTTTCTATCATTTATTACTTCAAAATCACCACAAATATATTTATATGGGTTGGTTTTCCACATTTTGTGAAGAAATACTCTTATATGAAATATAGGAAGCATGAACCATCATGGGTAGTAGATTGACAATGTATGGTTTTATTTAGGCAACCAGGACAGGCTTAGAATTTTCTTTGAGTGTCATCCTTTTTCTTTAAAATTCTTGCAACTCTTTGCATTCAAGTTCATGGTTTATTAATATTTATTATAATACAAGATGAGGTTTTGAATACTTAAAGCGGTCTCTCTGAGTATTTTCAGTAAAACTGACAGATCAATATGCACTGTTTTTACTCTGTGGTTTCATGGAAGTCCATTATGCCCCCCCTCATAGAGAAATAGGAATAGATAAGAAATTGCTTTTCCTTAACTCTGCCTAACTAGGACACAGAATTTTCATGGTTAACTTACTTGATTTTCTCCAGTCATATATGTTTCCTTTTCCTTTCATTTCTAAATGAGCTGATGACATTTTACCTAATATCATATAAGAACCTCACCTATTTTGTCTAATATTTGATTATTTTTCCCTTAATGCCTATGTATGTTAAGCAGTTTAGTACAGCTCCTTCTAGATGCCTTTGATTAAGAATTCCAAGAGGACTTTGGTTTGTTCTATAATGTACAGTGTGACTTGCACAACTGTTTAAAAAGATGTTTACTAAATAACTTGATGATTTTTAAAAATTTCTTTTCAACTGCTGTCTTTGTCTGACTTTGTTTTTACAATGCTGGAAATTAAACCCAGGGCTTTGTGTGTACTAGGTGAATGCTCCAACACGGAGCTACATCCCTTAGCTCCTATGATGTTTCTACTTGAATTAATGTGGCTTTATATTTGCACTTCAAATGGTTGCTTGCCAGAGATATGGTTAGCAATAAGAAAAAATGAGGAAATAGTAATAAGAACAATTGCTGGTATAAAAGTGGTGGGATTGGGGACACAACTCAGTGGTAGATCATGTACCTAGTATACCCATAGATTCAATCCTCACCCCACCCCCTGAAAAGTATAAAATTTAAAAAATAATTTAATCCTATAATTGAGTTCTTTTTATTTTCATGTGAGACTGATTCTTAGCTAAAATGCCTGTCAGTGCTATGCTAGAGCAAACTGTAAGAAACTGGAGGTGCAGGAAACCAGAATAAATAAAGATGATGATGCCTAATCCTCAAATTTGAGAGCTTGAGAGATTATCAGAGTTACTGATAATGAAGCCTATCCATCCAAAGGATGAAATGCCAGAAGTGATTGACCTGCAGTCTGTCCCTAGTAAGGCAACACATTATACAACTGTCTAGGCCAAACCTCCAACCTGTTTCTGTTCCTGGACAGCAGAGTGCATTGTCTCACTGAAGCAAGGGGTTGGCAGGCAACCAGTTCTCCCTCTTTCTTTGCTCCAAAATGCACTGAATAGGCTGTTGAACTTGTTTATATTATTTGCTTCAGTGGCTTGCCTTGGCAAATTACTCCCTGTCTTTATTGTTAAATTCGGTGTACTAGTAGTGTTTTAATTTTAGTTTGTAGCCCAGTGTTTAACATTTCTCCTAGTGTAAACAGCATTAGATAAGTCATATTCTCTCTGATACACAGGCTGATCAAGTTTTCTTCATTCTCTACATGGAAATCTAATAATTTGAACGTCTTTGTTTTTGCTTTTCAAATTTTCTTAATTTGATGGGAAGCCTAATGAATACCTGTGATCTTGGCCTCTGTTTTAGTGCCAGGCAAGATAGTCTTCCTGAATTCCTTGGAGAGCATTACTGTAAGTCCCTTTCCTTTTCACTTTTTGCAAGGTAAGTCCTGGGGATTCCTGCAGACTTTCTTCCTGTGTTCTGCAACACACCTCATTAATATTTCTAGTCTTCTTGCAGGAGTTCTTTGTTTTCCTCAGGAATCCCTGCTGACTTGTCCCTGTAGGAATCTTGCTACAATCTGAATTACCTACTTAGTCTAAATCTTTGAAGCCTGAATTTTAGATTTTCCCAATCTAAAGGAAGAACTCAAGCCCTGTCTGAAATATACCATCCATTTTCTGTGGTTTGTAGTTTGTTAGTCCTTCTGTATTCATGTATAATAGAAAATTTGAGGTAATTTGTGTAAGTTATGCATCTAGAACTAATATCACAGGAATATACTGCATATATTTATGAAAATCAAATATTTTAATATGGCAGTGTTTTCTCTGTAAAGCAAGGCTTTCTGAAGAAAATGTTACATTATAATATCTTATATTGCCCAACTGCTTGAATTTGGAGTCAAGAGTCTTTTTTTGTGTGTGTTCGTAAATATATATTTTTGTATTTTAAAATGTCTATGTATTATACATAACAATTATATATGATAATATATAAAATATATAATAATTAACCATATATAACAATCTAAATATGTAATAATTATGTATAATAACACTGATATATTTTATTACTATATATAGTAATTGTATTTATTCATGCATTCCAGTGTGTTATTTCAATCCTTGTATGTAAGTTTAATGATCAAATGGAATAAGTGCTTTTCATGCCATCGGTCAGCCTTCTTTACTTGAATATCTGTCTGAAGGTTCAGTTAGTGTGCACAGTTCAAGTTCTAGCTCAGTCCCTCCCTAGAGTTTCTCTGGCTGTCTCTCCCTTCCTGATTAGCTCTATGGAATCATATCCTCCACACCAGATGGATTTCTTTAGACAGCAAGGAAGGACTGCCAGGTTCTTTTTCTTATTGTGTAACTCATGTATTGGATATTATAGAAGCTTATAAAGAAAAGGCCATTTTACTTTGTTCTCTGAATTTTCACACAGTTTTTAGAATTCTGGCTCTGAGTGGCTCCTGAGCACTGGAGTCACTGTCCTATAGGGCACTGAGTGTCCTAAGACATATCTCCTGTCATTAGCCTCTTCAAGAGGACCTGAAATTGGAGGTCTCCCTACTCCATAATGGGCATTACCTCAATATTTTCTGTCCATGTATGCACAAATTTTTTCTCCCTATACCTTATAGCACTGTGAGGCATCCAGCCCAGGTGATACATCCTTGAGCTCCAAAGATGAAGTAGATCTTGTCTGCCTCTAGAGAGCACAAATCTAGATGCAGTGTCTCCTCAGCTGTCTTGTTGCCCTGCAGCAACTCATTCTCCACTTAGTATATGGTGTCATAGTCTGAGTAGTGGATCCATATCTCCTACTATACACTCAGTGAAGGTACAAGTTGCCAAACACCTCAGTGTAGGGTGAGTGCTCATACTTGCTAAGGGATGAAGGTACAGAGTTAAGATTCCTTTCTACGTAGTTTCTATTTTCAAAGTGTTTTTGTGATATCATAAAAACAAGATCACATAGGTGGAGGGCAAATTATTTTAATACTTCCTCATTGAGGAAACTGAGATTTTATATGCTCAAGCAAGTTGTCCAAAGTTTGAGCCAGTTCTAGAACCTGGAAAATTCTATTCGCCTCCGTGGTGTCCACGTTGTCAGTGTCTAACCACAGCTATCTCAGGCTTGGAGAAGTGATTAGAATGTCCAAATATGGCTTTTCAAATTGCCCGTTCCCTTCCAGAATTTTTAAAACTTCATCCTAATACTCCTCTTGAATGTTAGTTTGCCTAATGCAAAACATCACTGATGGGATTTTTCAGTGCAAATGAACAGTACAAGAGAAGACAAAAGTGTTGAGAACCAAGTGTTGGAGAATTAGATAAAGCTTTCTGTACAAAATTACCTACCCATGTAATTTTTGCTTCCATGAATCTCTTAAAACTCACTATTTGGCATGTATTCTTTCAGCATCAGTGAAGGAGAGTGTGTGTGTTAAGTATATGTGTATACACACATATAATACTCAGACAAAATCACTCAAACAATTTATAATGTAACATTAAAAGCTTTTCTTAGTTATAAATACATTTTGAACTTTTTCCATATCAGCAAAGTATTTAATGACTTCATAATTTTAATATCTGTATAATATTATACTATCTAGATATATGGAATTATATGACCAATACCCTATTATTGAATAATCAGATAGTTTCTTTTTCCACTGACTCTTAAAGTTGAATCTTTAAAACCTGTATTATTATTGTTCTCTCTGTGTAAATATCTAGAAATGAATTTAAGACATTGAAAAGAAATACAAAATCAATGAACATTGTCTTATATATTTTAATTTTAAAGTTTTAATATTCTCTATTAATGATAAGATTCTTGTGTTGTTGCAACCATAATTACAGAGGAGTATTCACCACTTGTCAGTAAATGAATGGAACTGGATGCTATCATGCTAAGTGAAATAAGCCAATTCCTAAAAGCCTAGGCTGAATGTTCTCTCTGATATGTGTATGCTAACGTACAATAGATGAGAGGGAGGGAAGAATAGAAACTCATTGGATTAGACAAAGGGGAATGAAAGGAAGGGAGGGGGAAGGGGAACAGAACAGACAGTGGAATGAGTTGGACATAACTTTCCTATGTTCATTTATGAATGCACAACCAGTGTAACTCCACATCATGTACAACCACAAGAATGAAATACTAATTAGAATAAGTTATATTCCATGTATGTATGAGATGTCAAAATACACTCTTCTGTCATGTATATCTAAAAAGAAAAGATAAAAAAAGATATGAAAGAACTGAAAAAAAAAGAGAAAGGCAGGGAATGCAAGACACTCAACAAGAGAACTTGGAGCAAAGATGGTAGGAACGGAAGTTGGTGAGATATAGCAGTGAGGGACAGGGAGTTTTATGAGAATAGGGAATTGGTATGAATGTGAAAATATAGAATATAGAGCAGAAGCCCACACAACAATAATAATGTACTAGCCCCCCCCCCCACACACACACGAAAGAAAAAGGGATCTGATAACAAGTCTTTCTAAAATAATACATAGAAACCTGAATGGTGTTTATTTTTTTTATGATTCTACCAAGAATTTGTGATTTAGAGAACAGCAGTGCACTATTAATCTCCTCTGAAATAGATCAAACAACCACCAGTAGGCTCTTATTAGCAGTTGAAATATGTCATATGTTATATCCTCTTCTGATAGGCTGAGAGTGAGAGTTACCTTGCTTCCTAGGATGACTGAAACAGCAATTGGCTCACACTCAATTTGAGACTTTTGGGATTTTTCTGCTCATTTTCTAGACCGGGTTGTCTGACCCATCTTCCTTAACTAGTCAGGCATCTACCTGGACTGCAGAGCCACTTTAGTCTGTAAGGTCTTCTATATTATTATATTTGTTATTTTATTAATGGAATTTTTATCAAATTCTTTTAATTTTATCATTGATAGAAGAAAATGCTATGATAAAGGGCATTCAAATTAAAAGTATTTAGTTAGTAATGACAGAAATACAATGTAGTTGAGCTGATTTACCTAAGATCTTGTGAATATTTCATTAAATTTTAATCAGAATTTGAAAGTGAATATGTGATTATCATCACATCTCCAATATCATTTAGTTTTAGATATAAAAGGTCAACTATATTAATTTCTATATATGTTTTTTGAAAGCTGATTTACATTGTCGGGAGGATATTTCAGGTGTTGAACTTGATTTTTTCTTCCTACTTGGGATTATGTTAATGTTCTCCTGATGAAGGTAGATGTTGGGTAAATACTAGGATTTAGATTTTTTTAAAGTTAAAACAAAGTCGGTGGCTTTAAGTTGTTCATTCAATAAATATTGAGCTCTTAATACTGTGCAAGGTTTATTCTAGGGCTTTGAACACACCAGTAAACAAGTGAGATCAAGATCTACCTACTAGTAGCTTAACCTTCTACTGAGGGAAGATGGACAATTAGAAACTAATGTAATAGTAAGTTATTTGTATATTATATATTATATAAGCACATTATAGAAACCATTATACGTATTTAAAATATCACATGTGATATGGAGAAAATAGTTGGTAACTGAACTACAGAGTAGGGACAGAATGTAGTGGACAGGTTAGGTTTCACCAAGAGGAGGGAAGATATGAAAGAAGTGGAGGGGGTAGCTAACGGTTCTTCAGGGGATATAGTGTATCAGGAGAGGGGACAAAGACCCTTGAGTGTGGGCAACCATGTTCATGGCACAGTGATGAGCCCATGGTTGATTGACATGGATGTCTAAGAAAAAAAGAGTTGTAGGTGATAAAAGGTAAAGGGCCTTTTGGAAGAAAAAAAAAACCCCATTAATTATTACTCAGACTGAAAGGAAGAGGCTGTGAAGTGGATGGCATGATCTGACTTATATACTTACAAAGACGTTCTGGCAACTTTGTTGTAACAAAGCTGAGTGAAAGATTGAGTGTAAAAGAAGAAAAGCAAAAAGGGTAAAGGAGGCCATCTCAGGGTACTTGGACCAGAGTGATAATAGTGGAGGTGAAGGAAACGGTCTGATTATATATGTATTTTGAAAATAGTTCCAATGGGATTTATCTACATGTTGTGAGGTGCTAGAAGAGTAGAAAATCAGAAGTTTGGAGAAGAACATGATAATTTTAAAGCATCCATTGTACAATCAGGTGGAGATACTGTAGGTAGTTACATTGGGGCATGGGTTTCAGGAGAACAGTCTGGACAGAATCTACAAGGATCAATGAAGTAGGAGGAAACCCATAAGAAAGGGTGGCATAGACCACAAGTAAAGAATATGCAGTAGTGAGAAGAAAGTGATTGACTGTATCAGTTGCTTCCACTGGGTGTTAAAATGCAAGAACTGACCATTGCATTTGAAATTGTGGAGGCCAAGGGTGGTCTTGATTGAAGTAGACTCAGTAAACAAATGAGAAAAAAGTCAGATTTAAGGAGTTTTAAGAGAGAATACATGGAAAAAGATCTGGAATGTTTGGCAGACAATTTTTTCAAGGAGTTTTGCTGTAAAGGAGAGCCTAAGAAACGGAGAAGCAAGGGAGATGTAGGGAGATGATGTGAGAAGAAGGTTGTTATTTTAAATGATAGAAATAAGAAAATACTCTTGTGAGAATGATCCAGTGAGGAATGAAAAATCAGTGTGGTGGAAGAGTGATAGAAGAATTTCTTGCTCAGTGTTCTCAGACAAAATGGATGGAATCTAGCTCATAAGGGAGGAGCATATTAGAGAAATGTTAATATACGTAAATGGTTGTATAATGATAGGGGCATAAACATTTCAAGGAGTTCAAGATTCTGGGTGGAAGTAGAAGATATGTGACTGAATGTCCAGGTTATTGTTACATATTTATTCATGAATATTTCTTATATTACATATTTAAATTATAAATTCTTAAAAAGAGACTATGAGGATGGGACCATATCTGTATGGTATGTCTTGTGTGCCTGGTGCCTAAGATTGGTTGTGGTACATTAAATAGGTCCTTAAGAAATATTTGCCAATTGACTGATTAAGAGGAGGGAATTAAAAAAAAATAATGATTCTTAAATTCAGCATAATGAACATTTGTTCCTTTTCAATTTAAAAAGTAAATATCATTAATCTTATGGAGAAAAATAGATCCAAGCTACACTTGGTGATTTTAAGTGAAATGTAGTATTTGAAAAAAAGTCATCTTGAATGATTTGCTAAATACTCTATAATCCTGAATCAGAATATCTGTAGATATCAGATGCCCACAATTTATTAGGGTTTGCATCTGTGTAGTACAATATGTATTTTTAGTCCTGTGTTATAAATGAAGAAATGGAGACTCAGAGATGTTAGCTATCTTGCCTGATAGCTAACACAACACAAAGTAGAAGAACCTTACTCAGCCTGGGTCTGTCTAACTCCCTGACTTTCTACTCAATACCCTACTTCACTAATCTCTGTCTTTTGCATCATTGGCACCTGGCTTACAAAATCTAATGCAAAGTTTACCTTGACTTAGATTTATTCTAAATAATTTATTTGCTACATAAATTCAGAACTATTTTCTAGGAGTTTTACCCTTACTTAAAGAGTATTTTTAGTTAGTAATCTTTTAAGAAATGTAGACCACATTTAAATGAGTTTGGAGAATTTTCCTCAAATGCATATTGTGTAACACTATATATGTATGCATGTATATACACTATATATATATATATGTAGTATATGTATATACTATATGTGTATATCTTGTTTTTGATATGTTCCTATCTTTAAGACCTGGGAGAAAGGGAAAATTTATAATATTGAAAACTGTCCATAATTTGGAACCCTGAAAAACATTGGAAAACAAAGTGAAAATGAGTTATTTTTTCTAAAGATGGAATTCAGTTGGGTTAGTGTTTAAGTTCAGATCTTACAATTTGAAATACATTCATCAGTAGGCATTGTAAAATATTTTCAAATTATATTAAATACATTAAACAAAAATGAAAATTTCTTCTATGTCACTCTCTAATTTACTGTCTTCCAAATTGATTACCATTTTAATTTTTGGTAAGTCTTTCTCCAGGATTTTGCACAGAAAAAAAAATGCTATCTTCTGTTGTGCAACACACAGATGAATCTCATTCATTTTTATATCTGTAGATCATCCCATATTATGAATGCGCCCTTTTATTTCCTCATGGAAGGGCATTAAATTTTCTTCCCAAATTCCCACTGTCACACACAGTGTTACAACAAGCACCTGTATACTTCCAAAAGACATGTTCTAGATGTGGAATTACTGGTCCAAAGATTTGTGCACTAAAAAAGTTGAACAGACAATGCCAAATTACTGAATAAAAAAGCTTTCTTACCAATGAGGTAAACAGAGTCCATTCCCCAGTCCTTGCAATATTCAATATTATCTGTCTTAACATCAGTCAATCTGGTTTGCATTTGTTTTGTTGGTATCAACGGGCTTCAATTTACTTCTTGGTTATTAGAGAAGTTGAGCATCTTTTCATATGTGTATTAGCAGTTTGTGTATCTTTTTTCTATGAAGTACCTAAATAGAGTTCAAAATATGCCAGGTTTCTCAACTATTTTTCCTTCTAGGTTTTACTGAACTATTCCAGAGTTGTTCCCTATTTCCAGAAAATAGCAATATATTTATGGTCATTACTTTCAGAATGGAAAGTATTTCTTTTTCGGATTTTTTTTTCTTGAGAGTATAAGTAAATCATGCTAATGGCAAGGGAAAAGATTCAGATATGCAGAAAACTATTAGATATAGAACTTAGAAAAATGTTAAAAATACCTGTAATAATGACCCCAAAGTACTCCCTGTTAACATTTGGACACTTACACATCTATACTTTGCATATTTTAATGTAACATTTTCTATAAGTGACAAAAAACTGTGCATATTGTTTGAAACATGAATTATTTTAAATGTTCTTATTATTATTGTTTTGTTTTATTGTGAAAATAATGTATGTTCACGGTAAAACTTGCAAATATCTGGAAGAGTGTATGTGAAATGCTCCAATCAACCTCTGTGGAAACCAATTTGTGGTTCACTAAATTACTTCCTCAAAAATTGTCTATGATTTTGGTTTTCAGAACCATTTAAAAGGACTATTTAAGAAGTAGGTAGAAATTGTCTTAAAATATGTGCTTGAAATAATTAATAAGAAGCTTACTTTTCCTGAAGTGTCATGGATAAAAATGATTTTGGGAACCTTAATATGATTGGAATCTCATTTCTGTCACTAATAGCTGCATCTTTTTCAAAAATTTTTAAATTTTTTCTTTTTAGACATACACAACAGTAGAGTGTATTTTGATATATTAAACATATGTGGAATACAACTTCCCATTCTTGTGGTTGTACAGGACGTGGAGTTACACTGGTCATGTATTCATATATGAACATAGGAAAGTTATGTTGGATTCATTCTACTGTCTTTCCTATTCTCCTTTCCCCTCCCTTCCCTTCCTTCCCTTTTGTCTAATCCAATGAACTTCTATCCCCCACCCCATTGTGTGTTAGCATCAGCATATCAAAGAGAACATTTGGCCTTTGATTTTTTTGGAATTGGTTTATTTAACTCAGCATAATAATCTCCAGTTTTATACATTTATCAACAAATGCCATAATGTATTCTTCCTTACGACTGAGTAATATTACATTGTGTATATGTACCACATTTTCTTTATCCACTTTTTTTTGAAGGGTACCTAGGTTGGTTCCATAGCTTAGCTCTAATAGTTGAATCTTATAGCTAGATTAATATAGGAAATAATATTATTTTCACCATATTTATTTATATCTAAAGTCTTCAGATTATCACAAATATGGCAAACAAAATTTCTTTTTAAGTGTTTTGACATAAAACTTTACTAGGCCATGTATTTTATTCAATCAAAAGGAATAATTTAATTTGAAATCATTATGTCCTAAAAATTAATAGGCACATAACCATGAATAAACAAGAGCAAAAAATCCACCAGTTATTTTTTAAGTGGCCTAAGAGTGATATATTTAATCTTGGACATCTCACTATTTTTGTAAAGAATCTATTGTGGGGCCTGGAATTATGGCTCAGTGGTAGAGCACTTACCTAGCATGTGTGAGGCACTGGATTCGATCCTCAGCATCACATAAAAATAAATAAATAAAACAAAGATATTGTGTCCATCTACAACTAGGAAAAAAAATTTAAAAAAAAGAATCTATTGTGGATAAGATATTGCATAGAAGATTTAATAGAAGATTTAGCCAAAATTGTGTCAAAAATTAATACAATCCATATTCATGGCATTTCCAGAACTGCTCCTTTAGGGATTTTTATTCTGGTCTGGATGGAAAGTGAGTTAACATTTAAAAATATTTTCCCCACTGCTCACCTATCCTTTGAACTTCTTGTTCTTAATTGTTTTTCTGAGGTAATAGCTATATATTTTCAGTAAAGCTCATTCGGACGTACTTAGGAGAATCTTCTTTTGAATTATTGAATGCTTTAAACCTGGCTACTTAATCTACTCTTAGCTACACTGAGATTACCCTTGAAAAACTCTGAAGGGACAATTTTGAGGTGGCAATTCATATTGTAAAGGTGACTTTATTTATCATCTGTGCTAATAGAGACTGTATTGTTAGGAAGTCTAAACCTCAGAATTCTGTGAAATCCAATAAGCAATTGAAATTATCATTTTTCTCAGTAGGAAAATATTATAGCTTTTCTAAGATTCACAAGTAAAATCCACTCATCTCATGAAGAGAGTTGAAAGTCAGGGTAATATACATAAATTTAAATTTAATAAACCAATTTGAAAATTTAGACCTATAATTAATTAATCCAAATGAACAACAATTGTTTGCCTACAAAACAAGAGTGACTTCCCCAGCAAAGAGAACATAAGGGTTCATTCAATATTTTTGACCCAAGAAACATAACCCTAGGTCCTTAATCCTGATTTAAGCCTAACTGTGGTAGCTCTCAATTATTCATAACAGTAATGTTCTTAGTGAGCTGTTACAATTTTTTTCTATGTTGTTCCGTTTAAATCCTCACAAAATTACCAAAAGACACATCTCTTTGCTTGCATTCGAAATGGGAAGAATTGAAGGTGTGGTAAATACAATACAAACTAGCAGGACAGGGAGATAGGGACCATATTTTTTCTACCCATAAAAACCTTTACAAGGCCACCCTGGCTCTAGAGTAAATGAAGATTCATTGTACAGCAGCCTGAAGGGGCTTTCAGTCTTGCTGTAGTCCATATGGTGCAGATGATATGTCCTTTCACATTTGTATTGACATCTAGAGATAATCATCAAAATGACCTTGGAAATGTGGAGAGGGAGAGAGAAAAAAATCAGCCCAGCTCATGGTTTTCCTAGTCTATCACTCCTCCCTAAAGAATCATAACGTTTTAGAGCAGGAAGCTTTTCAAAAATCTTTAGCAATTAAGTTGCCATTATATGCGTAGGACCTTGAATATTCTAAGATCTAGCTAAATAACCCTAGCTTTACCAGAGAATTTAAGAGTAGTAAAATGATAAACATTGTCCCCTGTATCATGTTGATCATTGTTAATGATTTAAGGCTGTCAACAAGACACTGGTAAAAACAGATCACATTCTTAAATGGCAATGGCAATGTACTAACAAAAAGACAAAAAATAAAAATACAAAGATGAAAGAGAAGTCAAGAATGGGAAAGAAATGGATGCTAAATCAAAGAAGGCAAAATGTTACTTTGATATTGTAGAATATTCTGATAAAAAATTAGCAATTCTGATAAATAGAGAGCAATTCAATATTTCAAGGAGCCCGTGGATGAATTATGATTTGGTCCTGTGGGAGAAAGAAAAATCAAGGGGAACAGAGTGGACAATTTATTTTGAATAGAGTGAGAATGATATTAACAGCTCAATTAAGTGGCAACAGTTTAGAATTAGCTAAGAGTCATTGTCTTCCTGGGACAAATAAATTCTAGCTGTTCTAACTAGCTTTATGTTTCACATAAATGTGAACTAAAATGTGCTTATATTGTTCCTGGTGATGACAGAACAAACCAAAAAAGCTTTTATTTACTGAGTGAAAAGGAAGATTCATTCATCCTTGTTTTCTAGAACACTGTCAAGGCATGGATTCTTTTACATTTCTATATTTAGACTAACGTAGATGTACTTCCACTGGACACATTTGGCCCAATCCATCCTGAATCTTGCCCACTCCTTTCTGTCCTAGTTTCTCCCTCTGTCTCTTGCACATGTTCGCTGGCTCTTCCTAAGCTGGCTACTGTTATTCCTTAGGCAAGAAATGTTTTCTGGGTATGAGTTCTAACAAGAACAGCCGTTTGATAAATGATGGAGATCAGATTTTCCTCACAGTTTCTCTGCATTATTTGCAGAGAATCACATAACCTCCGTCTGTGCAGCTCACCTCCTAAGCAAGACTTATTTTCTTTCACCTCTGAAGTCACTCTCTCAGATCCACCCTCTCTTACCTTTTTCTATTATCTGCTCCCAGATTGGACAGCTTTTATGGTCCCTGGCTATGCTGTCATTCTTTAATTCCAAATCTGCCTGAGTTTTGAATTTCATTCCAAGGTCATTCCAGTATGGACTGTTGAAGTTCCTGTTTCACACCCGCTAAATCAAGCTAACAGCATCCCCCCCGCCCCCCGCAGGGCAATCATTTCAACTCTACTCAGAGGCTAAGGGAGACACACTTCCACCCCACCCCAGAATGAATGTTGAAACAGACATCTTAAAAATTTCTACTAAGAGAAAATGAAGTATCCTTCACACCTTATTTCCAAGGAGACTTATACTAGTTCCCTGAAAATCTTTCTGTTTCCCTTGATACCCAAGTGCTTAGGGGGAACTCCCACTGTCTGTCTGTCGGCTGCTTATCTTTCTTTCTCTGTTTCCCTCAGTGCTAAATCACAAGTGGAGATGAAGCAATTTCACATTAAAAACTCTCACGTGCGTCCTATGTGAATCCAGTAATGGTAGGAGGCAGTTTGATAAACCCCTGCAGATCTTGATAATAACTATTCCTTCTAATTCTGGCTGTTCATTGTGAAAATAGAAAGCTGAGAACAGGACAAAATTGTATTCTCTGAGGAATCTAAACTATGGCACTTTATAACAAAGTAAAAATTACGTTCACTAAAGTGCTGGTTTGCAAACTATATGACCATGTAAAATACTGGGTTACTATTCTGCTTCTGATAGCACAAAGGAATATGTAGATTATTTCAAAAAGAACAGCTGAGACCTCCATACAGATTTAGGCTGTGATGTCAACTTATTCTTAAATGAGTCAGATACATAGAAGAAAACCTTTAGAGAGCATTTTAAGAGTTGCTAAATAAATACAGATTTCAACAAATATGTGAAGTGTGAAAAGGCATTATATGCTGGGATCACTTCCTTTTCCATATCTTTCATTTAGAAGCATGTTGGACAGTGTGACTTAAGTGGAAATTTAATTAAAATTTTAAAAAAGCTATTAGATTTTCAACAAATAGGTCAATCATAATTTTACTGAAAACCACTTGATTAATATGAGTTTATTATATACTAAAATAGTCTCAACACAGGAATTCCACTTCCTGGTGCTCTTAAGGCCACCCTGTTCAGAGTCCTGCAAGCCATCTCACTCAAATATAGGGATAGAAAATGAACCATCCAATCCATTCCAGCAAATAGCTCATTCTGTCAGTCAGTTTTAAGGTGATATTTGCTTTGGTGTTAGCAAAGGAGGTTAAGTGATTGTCAGCTGTGGATATGGGAGAAAAATAAAAGTAATTTTTATTTTTTCATGGACTCAGAGCTTCAGCGATCACTCTTTATTCTTTTCTAGTTTAATCTTCGCCAACCGGGAAGGTACAAATCATCTATTTTTTTTTTTTATAAAATATTCTACAAACTCCATCTCCCTCCCTCTTTTCATGAAGATTTTAGTTCTTGTCTCACTATTATTCTCACTAATGACATGCCTTTGTACTTCTTGGTAATATCAATATCCACATAGATGATCCTTCCAGTGGTGGATTTGTGACAACCCATTCCAGTGGTGTTATCTTTCTCTTTCTTTCCAAGAGTATACCATGCAAATTTTTAAAACCAAACATTGCAATCCTTCCCTGATCTCCAGCTCAAGTAGCCCATTCTTCAACACTACTTCCAATCTTTCCCTCTCCCTCCCACTAATAATCTGATTCATGTACTTCTTCAACCCTCTTGGGACACATTATGTGTGGATCCTACCACCTTCCCACTCACATAGTTCCTTCTTTCCTAAAATAAGATAGATTCTTGGTCCAAAATTACAATCATTTCTTTAAATTTATCCTTCACTGCCTTTGCTCATTTCTCTTACTTTACAGTACAGATCATGCCTGACACAACCCTATCCCAGGTTTGATCACTCCACATATTGTATATCTATTTTCATATTGCTGAATATGGCTGGAGGGAAATGTACAGCTACGTTAATTTATTTCCTTCTAAATTAATAGCCATGAAATCAGCCAAACCTGGATAGTGGCCATTAATCCTATTTCCCTGGTTGGCTCTATTCCTCTCTACCCAAAAGACTTTTCTTGTCTTCTTACCACAGAACTCCAATACCCTCCCTCCAGCATTCCCATGATCAGTTTATAATCTTGTTTCCCATTTCATTGAGAGAATAGAAGCAAAAAAGTGCTTCATGTGCTTTCTTCCTTCCCCTTGTCATTATGAATGTAAATGCTCCTACCCAAAGCCTCATGCTCAACCCGTGCAGTAGATATCATTCCTCATTGCCTACCCAAAGATACTGCTTGAGAAGATTACCTTCTCTCCCACATCATCAGTATCTTCCTTTATAATTTCTATCACCATGTAAGAACATTTTTTTGTTTTAAATTTAAGAATGTAGTTTTTTTTTTCCCTATCTTCCACGTACTGCTTCATTTCTATCTATCTACTTAACAAAACTCCTGGAAAGAGCTACTTATACTCTATAATCAGGCATTGCTCCTACAACTTCATAGAAACTGTTTGTCAAGGTCATGGTGCCCTCTGTATTTTTGAAGCTAATTGTAAATTCTCAGTCTTCTACTTGTTTGACCCATCCAGTTTTTGAGAGAGTTATACACTCACTCATATGCATACTGCAAAATACCCTTTTTTTTTTTTTCAACTTTGCTGCCAGGAAATGACACTCTTCCTTGTTTTCCTCCTTTCAGATTTGCTACCTCCTCACAGTTTTCTTTGCCACTTCTTCAATTTCCCAACTCTAAGTATCGAAATACACAGGACTATGTCCTCAGACTCCCTCTCTTCTGCCTCCACAGTCTAAAGCCTTAGACATTATCTGTGCACTGGAAAATCTTTAGCTTGCGATCCTTCCATGGAATGAATATATATATAATGTATTATATATATATGTATATATACTCATGTGTGTGTATACACATACAGATCCAATTACCTCCCTGACATCTCCTCTCAAATACAGGAGACATCTTAAAGTTAATTTGAACTAACCTGAGCTCTTATTCTCACCCATTCCTCAGAAAACCTTTCAAAATTTCTAGCATACAGCTCTAACCACCATCATTGTAATTGCACAGCTTAAAATCTTTGGAGTCAAGTTATCTCCTTTCTTTTTCCTCAACCAACACCCAGCATATTTGGAGGGCTCTACTCTTCCATATTCAGAATAAACTTTCTTTTTTATTACCACCTGTGATCCAGTCCACTTTAATCTTTTATCTGGATTATTTCAATGGTGTCCTAGCTAGTTCTGGCCTCTATCTTGTTTTCCTTCAGTGCATTCTCAAGACTGCAGCCAGAGTTGTCTTGAACCTCATTCCAATCATTTACCACTCCCTCAAGACCATCCAATGCCTCTTCATTGCTCTTGGAGTAAAAGTCAAAATCCTTACAATGGACTACCAATTATATCACTATCTGCAGCTCTGCTCATTTCCCCTACTATATCTCCCACTTCTCTAATCTCATCTCCTTAATTCTTCACTTGCTCACTTTTCTACAACACTCTGTTCTCCTTGTTATTTTTTGAAAATGCCAGATTCTTTGCATTTGCTCTTCTTTCTGAAATTCTCTTCACCCCTCATATCCTTATGGCTCACTTCCTCACCTCCTTCAGGTCTTTGCTCAAATATCATTGCTCAGTGAGATCTTTCCTAACCATCTATTTAAAGTTGGTCAACCACATCCTCACATTCTGCATCCTGTACTCAGCTCTCTAACCCTTATACACTTACCCTTATATGATATATTGTATATTTTATTCCATTTTTGTAACCTGTTTAATTTTCTCCCCCTCTTTTTTTCAACTTCCATTACAATGAAAACTCCTTGGAGGTAAGAAAAAAAATTTTTTTGTACCTAAGGAATGCCTGAGACATAGTATGTGCTCAATTTATATTATTTCCATGAATGAAAAATTCCTTCTGATAGATAAGAAAATGGTCATTGAAAATGAAAGTGCAAGCCATGTAACAAGTAAGCTGTGCTAGTGGAAGTAGAAGTGGGCATTCTGACTTAGAGGGCACCTTTCCTCAGCTCTTCTCTCCCAGAGGCCTCTACAGGGCTGGCTGAGTGCTCTTCACTTAGTCTTGTTTTCCAGACACTAGAGAGCTGGAGAGTGGATGACTCACCGTACTTTGTTCATGCATTGATGGTGAAGCTGGTATAGTTATAGAAGAGAGAAGAAGTACTTCCAGTACAATTAGGTAAATAAAATGGAAATGAGGAGGAAAGGTTCCTAGCTCAGTTTTATCTATGCAGAGGCAGAATCTTAATCGATGAATAGGCATTAGTCAGGCAAAGAAGATATTTTAGATGACAGGAACATTATGTACAATGTCACAGAGGTATACAGTTACATTTTGTGTTCTCTTCTCTATTATTGAGAAATAAGAAACAACATAGGATTTGATAAAAGAATAGACAGAGGCAAGAAGTAGAGTTAGATGGTGGGGGACCATGTTAAGTATCCTCCTAAAGAGTCACTCAGGAGTTAAGCAGAGGGATTCCTTGGTTTAGATTTGTGTTGCGAATTGCCTGCTGGGGATCACTGAGAAGAAAGGTACCAGTGAATAGAACAGTGTCATTGTCCAGTTAGGAAAAGAAGGCCTAGACTAAGACAGCAGAAGTAGGGATGCTGTTGAAAGTAGAGAACTGAGAAACATTTGAAGGCAAAGTCAGTAATAACTAGTAATTAATTAAGTAGAACTGAAGATAGAGCAGTGCAGCAGCAAGGATGGTTCCAAGTGTCTTGGATTCAGTGAGCAGGGAGATATTTGCTGGACTAAGATATGGATGTTGGAAAGAGGGATGTCTGAAGGGAATGACTGTGTTTCACCCTTTGACACATCGACTTTGAGATGCCTAGCACAAATCCTTGAGGGTAAAACTAGCCTGAAATGCTGAAAAGAGGATATTAAGGCTAGAAATGTAGGCATAGAAACCATCTTCATACAATGAAAGTCAGACCCTGAGAATGGCCAAGACAAGAAGAAGTGGGAAGAGGAAGCAGTGGGTGGAGAACTCTGGGAGATCGCAAGTTCTGGGGTACAGTTGCAGGACAGGTTTGCCTGAAGAGGGATTTGGAATAGGGCCAAAAATCTAACATTGGAGGGATGGAAAAAAACTAGGAAAATTTAGTGTGACCTAAAGAGCATTTCCAAAAGGATGAAAAAATAAAGAGACTGTCTTTCCTGAAAACTTCATTTGTAAAGGAATGGTGAGTGGAGATTTATTAAAGTAAGAATGAGAGATGAAAAATTGGAATAATTCTCAAAAATCCTGGATATAAAAGAGAGAGAATTGGAAAAATGTCAGGATGGTAACACAGAAAGAGCTTAGTTCATTTTGTCATTCAAATGAGATATAAGTGTGGGATCTAGACTGATATTAGAGTGAACACATTGAGATTGTCCACTCTTTATGGTTGACACCAGCTCAGATTGACTGGCTAATCTATTCTGACTAGTGAGAATTCAGAGTCATTAGCCAGTGTCCAGAGTCATTGCTAAATATTTTAATACATGCTTTAGTAGGATTAGGGATTAAGGGGAAGTAGAAGAAGGAAGGTTGAAGGTGTCCAAGAGTGGCAGTCTTTTGTGGCAAGGGTCAGCAAACTATGACGTGACACAAATTTGTCCTATTATGTGCTTTCATATGGCTTTTAAACAAAAAAAAAGTTTTGTTTTATATTTTAAATAATTTAAAAAAGAACAGAAGGAATACAAGTTCATGACAAATGAAATTTTTATGGAATTCAAATTTCAATGTGTATATATGAAGATTTACTAGAGGGCTGAGAGTGTGGCTCAGTGGTAGAGTGCTTGCCTAGCATTTGAAAGGCCCTAGGTCAATCCCCAGGACCCGCTCCTTACTCCCCCCACAAAAAAAGGGTGAGAGAAAGATTTACTAGAGAACATATGCATCCATTTGTTTATATAGATTTACATATTTGTATATGTTTATCTACAGCTGCTTTCACATGGCAACAGAGTTGAGTAATTATGACAGCAACTGTATGTCTTGCATAACCCTAAAACATTTATTATCTGGCCTATTACAGAAAGAAATTTGTTGACCTCTGATGTTATAGTACAATTTCTGTGAAGAGATAGGGAGTGGGCATCAGAGAGAGGGGAAAAATGGGATCTAGGGCACATATAGGAGGTATAGCCTCGAACAAAGTAAAAAGGATACTTCATCCTATGAAACTAGGGGAAAGGGCGATAGGATTGTGCAAATATAGACGGGTTTGTAGGTCTTGGAGGAGAAAGAAGAGGGCCTCCCCCCACAGTGCACACCCCACTCTCTAAGCTAAATGTGTTGAACTGTCATTGATCATGTCATTCTAGAGGACAAAAACTGTGTCCTGCTTGTCGCTGCCTCCTGCGGCTCTCAGCACAGTGCCTTTCTTTCAGCCACTCTCACTAAATATTTAATTGAATCCCAGGTGAAACTCTATTATAAGCACATTCCTAGAAACTTCTGCCCTTAGGGCCTTGCATTTAATTCTCTTACTATCTAGGCCCACATTTATTAAAGTTTGATGTTATGTTTAGAAGTGTGAAGGAAATGGGAGCTGAATTTCATTTAGTTAATTTTCAGCTTGCTAAATAGAGTCAATATAGTAGGAGGGAGTTAACTTCTCTACTAAAATTGACCATTTTTTCCAGCCCAGTTCTCTAAGTCACTGAAAGGATTTGGGTATAGATACTACGCAAAAATAAGGTATTGATGCAAATTTTTCAAGAAAATAAGAACCACAAGGAGAGTTGAGAATTTAAAAGGAAAAAAAAAAAAACAATTATGGAGTAGAAGACACAGGAAAACACAGTTATTTTGATCTGTCAGGATGTTGGGCTTTTGGACTCTGACTTCTGATGCCTTGGCTGTGTGCTGCTCAATCACTGCCTGGACCCTGCTGGCAGTGTCTTACACCTGCACAAGTCTGTTGTCAGCCTGGGCCTTAAAAGTATTTAAATTTGCAGTTACTGATGACAAGTTATCTGAAAGCACAAAAACAGTTCATATATCTGCTTGAGATTTACCTTTGTGCAGCATACATATTTTCAAAAAGGCTTTACAGAAGTCACTTAGTAATTTCCTCTGCCTCTAGGGAGCACTGTATCTATACCATTTAAAATTGATACTCACATTTTGAAAGGGTTTTTAGGAAAGAAGTCCATCATTTATCCTTTAACAAGGAGGCAATTTCCAGATAAAGTAATAGAAGAGTCTGTGAGATAGACACACAAACACACAATTTATATGAACATACATATGTTCACTCCAATTTTGGCCAAATAACTAACCTTTCTTATTTACTTAAAAAGTAAATAGCATATATGTAAAAGTAATGGGTTTCTCCCTTTACTTATCTATTATGAATGTGAAAGTTAATTTTGCAAGTACTCAGTTATCTAGTGTTCTCTATTCTCCCTAATAAATCTTTACATCTCAAAGGGAGTTGGACCATGATGACCTGTAATGATATTCATCTTGGCATGATCATCCTCATCATTAATCTTCTAGTAAGCATAGATTGCTGGAAGGGGTTCTCTAAAGTGACTGATGATAGTGGTATAGTTACCAGTGACAGAGGATCTATCTATGCACAAAACACCTGATATTAAAGTAATATCGCACATTTTCATACTCCCATGTCTCAACCTCTAATCTGTAAACTCATCTATTTCATATACAATATAGCACAGACTTGTAGTAAAGTGATGTGAAAGAGGTTGAGAGGGAGAGAGAGATACAAGAAGAAAAAACGCAAAATATATCATCTATTAATCAATTCATGAGATATAGAATATGGGAATTTTAATTTCTTCTTTCTGTTCTCATTATATTTCCACATATACAAAATTCTGATTCTTTGATGCTTTACCACTTTCTTCAATAAGTCACTCTGATAGTAGAAAAAGACAGGCGGTGAGGGTAGGAGAAGCAGCAATATAAAGCAGTCAACTGTTGATCTCTACATCACTTATAATAACTAGTATTCAACCCATTGTAGATAAAGACAAGGAGAAATAGGACAGGGTCATCAGTTGAACATGTTTTTTAGTATATATCTTGTTTTTTGGCTAACTAAAAGGCCATTTAAATATATTAGACCAAGACAAATGTTGGGAAATCGACTTTTTAAAAATGATGATAAAACATGATTTACTAGCACACTATTCTTGGAAATAGTCTCAGTGTCATCCACAAGTAAAGAAAAGAGATGTGTGATAAACCTCGCAGTTTTCCCCATGAGGAAAATCAGATGGTCTTGTCACAACAGTTAGCTTTGACACATTAGAATTTAAAGGGATGAAACTAAACAAAAGATCTATAACAACAAATAAATGTGCATTTTATTCATCTTCCCATTCTCTAATTTGTTTCATATTTTCAAATAACTCAGCATGTAGCAGTTTTTTAAACTAACAGTCCATTTTTATCCCCATTTGAAGACAAAAGGTTACAATTAGGTCCTATTACTTTCCTTAAGGAACTGACAAAATTATTTTATTATTTTACCTGAAAATATCCCCCTGCTAAATGATGGAATGATAGTTTGTTTTTCTAAAAAATTTTAATTAAGAATACCAATTTAAATGGTATAAATAAAGTCCTCTTAGAGGTAGAAGAAATTATTCAGTGCTTCCAGAAAGTCATTTTGAATATGAGCCATGGTGCAAGTGTAGTGAAACAATTGGTCTTTTTTTCCCCTGGCTAACACTCACCTCTATCACAATTTCTATAATGACAATGAACAGTCCTTATCTATCTGTTGCTTTCCCTACATCCTCTTCCATCATGTCACTCCAGAGCAAACCTGAGCTTGATACTGTCTTTTCCCTTGGTCTCTAAGCCATCTGGTTGCCACTGAGTGCTTCTGTTCATCCTCTATAGCCTTCCCATCTCCTCTGATGGCGTACACCAAAACTGTAGAAAGCATGACTTCAGTTTTGCAGCATTTGCTACCCAATTGACCTTTAGTTATTCAAACCCTTCCATTTTGGGTGGGAAGGAAAGCAACACAGTAATCAGGTGATAAAGTACAATGAAAAAGCAAAACTCGAAATGTCAATGTATAATTTTGTGAACTATTCAATCAGATATGAAATGCAGGTCTGTATGGAAAACCGACTTTTTTGGTTTAAGTACTTGGCTTACAGATCTGTTTCTTTAGTGATTTGCCTTTAATCTCTTTAAACTGTTTGCTTCACTAGTGTTCATGATGTGATTTGGCTCACTGAAGATTACATTCAAGAAGCACAAAACACTATTACTTTTATAGTTAGTTATAGCTGTCCAATTTTACATAGAGCACTTAGAGCCAAAAAACATGCCTTTAAATACACATTTGCTTCATATATAGAAGGAAATACTTTAATTCCTTATATTAGTTAATAAGAACTACCACCTGTCAAATTCTGCATTTAAATAAAATTCAAATTTCTATAGTTAACAAAAAGGTAGAACACTTTCATGAAGAGTCTTAGCCTAAACTAAGAAAATGGCCACTTGAAATCTCTGCCTTACTTTTCCCATCTGTGAAACCCAATAAAGTTACAAGTGGTCCTCCTACCTTGCATGACTACCTAAGGATGAAAGTAAATGTTTAAAACTTCTCAGGAGAAAATTCAAGTCCATCAAAAGGTTGAGTAAACTCAAGTTAGGAAGCACGAACTCCCTGAAAGGACATATAAAATTGGGTTCATAAAGGGAGATTGTTGAGATTTTTTTTCTTCTGCTCTCCAAGAATAATTTCTCACTTTTTCAATTCAGTAATGATTCTTCTGTGTTTTTCATATTCTACAAAAAGCCATTTCAATTTTGGCAATTTATTCACTGTATCCAAAATGGACTGTTCATTTAGATTTTATTCTCTCTGCTAATATTATAAAATTACATTTACTCTCTTTTCTATGAATTTAATGCCAGTGTTTATAAAACTGTTGCAATTCAGGTCACATTAGAATCTAGCTTGTCCTCAAAAATTTTCTACAACAAAACTGTTATTTTAATATTTTCCACAGCACCCTATGTCTTTTTCCTCCAGAGGAAAGAATAGACAGTGTGATAGACAAAAAACAAGTAAGGAATTTCTATTTTGTAAAGTCCCCACCCCCTTTTTTTTCTGGTCTTTTTCTTGTAAGTTTGGTTGAGGGTAAGGACTCATCAATCAATGCCTCAATACGTATTTCTTATGTTAAATATGATTAAAAATCCAGTGAAATTAACAGAATGAATCTAAATAAATAACTCTTCTCTATATAACAGCACTTAGCACAAGGACTAACTTAGTTTTTTTTTTGACACATGCCATGTATTGACAGAAATGGTATTCTTAAGAGTACTTACGTATTGGCAGATGTGTTGATCCAAAATGTGGACATGTTTGTAAGGGTGCATTTGAAAAGCTTGAACAGCCCTTGATGTGCTCATGTCCCTATTCAAAAGAAATCTACCTGTGATTCCAAAGAGATTACTAGATTTTCAAGTGTGTGCAAATTCACAGGGACCACTCTTGGTCATGGGAACAAGCCTTAGCACATCTTTTCTGCATTTGAAAGAGGAGAAAGGAAAGGAGAAGGGTTGATGACAGTGGGGATGCTGATGATGATTGGTGCTTGAGCAAAAGGTCCGAGAAATTTTATCAGTAGGAGAAATTTTTAACAAGGCTGAAAATGTGTTGCCAGCTGTGGAACAGCTGCATGAAGGGAGAAGTCACACAACATCTTGTCTGAGCCAATTCTTATAACTGATGTTGAGGAAGAAAAAGGGTTTGCAGCATCTCCAGCTTTTTGTCTGTTTTATTTATACAAGTTCAAGAAACACAAACTGGAAGCCATTGTTAAACAATTTCTGTTCTCTGAGCAATCGAAAGCTTACCAGCATTGTCAAACATTCTCAAGACATCTGTCTCAAAGTTTGTCCATTTCTCAAAACACATTCATAAGAACTTGCTCAGTAGGGTTGAGCTTCCCTCTGAGGAAAGTCTCAAGGTGGTCTCTCAGGGTGTAAATGTGAACAAGGAAGGGCTTTATCCTTGAGATTGCGGCTTACTTGTGTCTTTCTAGAACTGCAAACACATTATGGTAATAAAGTACAGTGATTAGAGGAATATAGTGATTAATTCACCTAGAGAAGGAGAAAAGAAAGTGGGAGAAATCAAAAGATAGTCTTACAGTAACTACTGTGCTATTGACTGACAATGGAGTTCTGTACCAGACTATCCTATTTATAGCCAAAGATTTATTGAGCAACACCAAAAAAAACTGCCCCTCACATTGTTGCCTGGGAAACATTCTCCAACAATGTAGTGATTGGTTCTTTTTCAGTATCAATTACTAACTGTAACAGAACTTAAGATAGCATGTTCAGGTCTTCAGCACGCGGTCTCCCTAGGGTAGCAAGGAACAAGAGTTCAACTGCTTGGCTTTTGCCTCCCAGACGCTCTCCAAGCATAAAGGAAACAATATGAAGGCACTAATTTTTTCTCAATTAGATGCTGCTTTCATCCCAGATCTTTTTTTGTTTTTTCCTCTATTAAATTTTAACTGGAACTGCATAATGCCCAGCTGTATATTTTCTAAACTCTTAAGCTATTTAAACAAATACCACATCCCTCTAGCGGTCCTCACCAATTTATGTATGAAAATACAATCTCCTCCCTGCCCAGGCAAGTAAACTAATTTATTACAATGTTGGTTCTGCAGTTGAGAAGGGTCACTCAGTGACATCTTAATGTGCCATTTCCGATGGCCCCTTTTGGTGCCTTGCCATTTGGGAAACAGTGGGAATGTATATGCAAACCTCTTTATGTACCTGGAAAGCTAATTTAGGAAGGCAGCCTTGTGTATGACTAGTTGAAGAAAATGTTAAAGAGGACTATTCATCGATCAAAAGCAGTCAGGTCTTCGGGGAGCCTACGAGACAGTGAGGTATCCAGCTTCAAATCCAGCCTAAGGGTGAAGTGTGAAAGCAGAAATCAATTTCCTTGAAATCTAAAAGCTTAAACTTGCAGCAGTTGAAATTCTTAAGCTACATTGCTATTTCTAAATGTGTATTATTAAATTAATTTGAATATAACAAATTCCAATAAAGTTACAATTCTAATACTATTACATATTGCTTTATATTAGTAACAGAAAATAGAAAACTTGCAACATACAGAAAAAAGTCAAAGTATTCTATTGCCTAATCCCAAAAGATAGCTGTTATATTTGAAAAAAGGTCTTTCCTTAGTATTCATGGGGAATTGATTCTAGGACCTCCTTTTGGACACTAAAATCTGGTATGTTCTAACCTTATGTATAAAGTGATGCAGTATTTTGTACACAATCTGTGCACATTGTCATATTTACTTTAAAGCATCTCTAGATTTTTATAATACATAATACAATGTAAATGCTATGTAAATAGTATTTAGGGAATAATTACGAGAAAAAATTCTGCATTAGTTCAGGGCAGATGCAATTTTTATTCAAACATTTTCTATCTCTTTGGACTGGTGAATGTGGAACCCATGGATATGAAGGGCCAGTTGTACTGAGATCACAGTGTGCATGTTGTTTTGTATGCACACATAGTCCCTTAATTCTTTTGAATCTCTTTCCAGTCTTATTCCATACATATTAGCTGTAATCATATTTCTTTGTATTTCTGATTATTTTCACTAATTTTTATTTTTGCAAGCATTTTTATTGTTTTTGCATAATTATGATTGTGATTTTTAATAGTCTCATATTCCACATTGATAAACATTTTAAGTATATTTAGGTGATTTTAATTTTTTAATCATTATAAATGTGATTTCTTAAAGTATCTTTGTACTTAAAAATTTGGATGCTATTCCAAATTCAATTTATGGTTCCATTAAGCCATAAATTGATTGCTGTCACCTGACCCCACAGTGGTCACAGAATACATATATTGTAGTGATGTATGTAACTATAGGCTTCCCAAGCCAAAGAAATAATGTATAAATATAATGTAACAAACACACGCAGATTTTAAAGTCACCTTACTATGAGTGGGTGGAGAACAGTAACAATGTGATGCCCAATTTTTTCTCAGCCATCATGGTCACAAGTCCTCTAGATAATCCTCAGTAATTAAACAGACAAAAGTGCAAATTATGTTTTGGTCTACAAACAGAGCAATTGCATAGTAGCCATGGTTCAGTAAAGTTATCAGGGGTCATAATATTCCAATGAGATGTGTTTACACTTCCCTCTATTCTTAATTCCACATCATTGGTTATTCACATAAGAACAACTTCGACGATCTAAATAGAGCTTATTGAGACTGTGATAAACATAACTTGTTTTTACTAGTTTGTTTACAAGGCTAATTGCTTTTCTCCAATGGCATATTGATGTTCTAAGCTAACACAGGTGTGAAAAGAATATCCTTTAGCCAGACCACTCATATTAAAAACTACCATCTTCGAATGTTGAAGAACACATATGGACTACAATAGCATATGTACATAACAATCAAACCCCAGTAAAATAAAGCTACATAATTTCCTTCCCTTCATAAATAAAACCCAGAGCCAAACATGCTTGGATCATGGTTTCATGTAATAGTGCTCTTTGATAAAAATAGACATGAATAATGAATACTAAATAGGAACCTGCCTATATGAAGAAGAAAGGAAATGTATGCTTCATATCAAAGAAGCTGCCACCAGCAGTAACAGCAAGCCCTGGAATTAAGCTCATTAATATGTTTGCCTAAAGGAGAAATCTAATTTATTTCTTGTATTTATTCATGTTGTATGATTAATATAAAGCATGGAGGTGGATTTCTTGATCAGGAGCATGATTTTAATCTGCATAGAATACTTTTATATGGTTTTCTTACATAAACACCACAATTAAATTCAATTGATGCTATTCCAAATTCAAAATTGCTTTGTGAAAAAGGCAACCACTCATCCATCTTTCTTTCTTCCTTCCTTCTTTCTTTTGTTTTGGAAATTCAAATCAGTAGGGTTTTACCACAGATCTATGTCCCCATCCTCCTTTATTTTTTATTTTGAGACAGGATCTTGCTAAATTGCTAAGGCTGACCTCAAATTTGGGGTTCTTCTGCCACAGCCTCCCAAGTCTTTGGGATTACAGGCACGTGTTGTCACACCTGGCTCTTTGTTCTTTCTTAAACTTTAATTAGGTCCCTAAGAGAATTTCTTTTTTTAAAAAAATATTTTTTAGATGTTGATAGACCTTTATTTTATTCTTTTACTTATATGTGGTGCTGAGAATTGAACCCAGTGCCTCATACATGCTAGGCAAGCGCTTTAACCACTGAGTCACAATCCCAGCCCCCTAAGAGAATTTCTATACTCTTAAAAGTTAGTTGTGTTGAAGAAAATTTGTATCTGTGTAATAGATTTTGTCTATGAGCTCCTCTACCAGGCATGGAGAGGCCAAAATGGCTGCTCTGTACTCTTGCCTGGTGCTCTAAGCTAACACAGATTAACACTGAAATGATCCACATACCTAAGCTACTTCTTGTATTTTTAACCTTGGTTAATGGTATCATCATCCATTCTGCATTCTGTCTCCTAAATTAAAAAGTGTGTATTCAGAGTTCTCCTTGTCCTTTTGTCTTAGCATCAGTTGATATGCTCTTTCCTCAATATTTTTCTTCTCCATCCCAGGGCAAGCACTATCTTCATTCAGAGCTTTATAAATTTTTTTCTGAGTATTTCAATGGTTTGCCAGGCCTCTCGTTAATTCTTTCTTCACAGAAATTCCAAAGCTAAAAACACAGATGTAATCCAGTCATTTAAATATCCTGTATGATGATAGACTCTAAGATGAGTTCCAAACAGCCTAGCATTACAAATGCACAATCCCATCAAGATGAAATGAACTTACCATTTTCAAAGTGAATTTTTTAGTTTTCTTCACACATACATCAGCTTTGCCTCAGAATCCATATATATTCTAGCCCTTCTGCCTTCTTTTTCTACAAAAGAATGTCTACTATTCCCTTAAGATTTGTTTCCCATGTCACCTCTCCTGCAAAGTCCACCATGATTACTTTAACTTACATGCCCAGTGGAGCAACACAGGGTTAAAAACACACTACCTGAGTTTGAATACTGACTCTGTCACTTGGTAAATCACTTAACAAGTCTGTGCCCTCATTTATCTCATCAAAGAGATGATACAAGTAGCTATCTCAGAGATTGCTTGTAAAAATTATTTTTTTTTAATTATTTCATGTAAAGCGCTTTGGTCTTAGTAAGTGCTTAATAACCATTAGCTATTTTTGGATGGCATAGTACACTCCTGTTTTTATGTTATTATCTATTCTTCAATTATAGGATCTACTTCATTATACTATGATTCTTTATATCTCTGTCTGTCTCCAGATGGAGAACTATTTAGCTTACAGAACACCAAACTTGGTTCTAAGCATTAGTACTCAGCGAATGAAAAGTGAATGAATGAATGAACTCAGATAAATAATATGAAAGCTATTTGTATGTGTCTCTGTTATGCAAATCAAATCATGTCTATTTTGTTAGGCAAGAATTTGTGAACTTTTATTGGCAAAGTAAAATATAAACAACTTTTTTCTTATGTCTTGACCCTAAAGCAGTTTTGTAACCCTTTTAGTGATGGTTCAACATTAACATTGTCATGGAAAAGCCATTGGTCCTGTTAAATTATTCTTTTATTTTAACAGCTAAACTCGTGTTTGAGTTTAGTTTATGCTATTTTGCACCATCTTTTATTTTGTCCCAAGTTAAATTTCTAACAGCATAAGAAGAAATCATTATAATTATCTTTGATGGTCACAAAGAAATAAATATATCCTTGTGTTCTCTGAGAGGTTTGCTTTATTTGTGCTTTTCTCCCTTGATAGATGTTGTTTTCTAATGCTTTTGTACTGACAGAGATTGAAGGGTGGTGGTGGGGGGAATCTGGCTATCTTTTTCTCCAGGTTTGCATAGAGACTTCTTTACAGCCACATTCAAATGATTTATGTACATATTGTACATGCCGTAGTGGTAATTATAGAGCTGTTCCTACTATTTAACCTGCATCATTCTGAGTGGCTGTTCCCTGGGTGTTAAAATTAACGTCTACGTGCTTTGGTAGTCTTATATCTAAATATAATGAAAAATCAAAACGATAAACCTTTAGTGGTCTTGTTTACTTTGATAGGTAATGGTGGTATGCTTTTGTGTGTGTTTTGTGTTTGTGTTTTAAGTCTTAGTTTGCATTATACAAAATTGTCTGCTTTTTATCCTTGCATACATACTTCTTTTTCCCTACAATTTCCCCCTAAATTAGAAGAAAATGTAAATAGGTTCCTCCGTGTTCCTTATTCAAGGGAGGTCCTGTTTTATAGCCATCAGCCTCCCAAACAAATTAATATTTGATGATAGCTATTTTTCTACAATATTTGAAAGTTGACAAGCTGAGACCAGTAAAACTCAAAATGCCTGTGAACTTATTCAGTCTAACAGAACTAGTTTAGATATCTCTTCTTTAGAGCAGAGTCATTGAAACCATTGACTTTTAAGGTTGTAAATGAGATCAGAAGCTTGTTACTGAACAGATTTTAAATATTCCATCTCTCTTTATTCTGGTTTCCTTTCTACTGTCCTCAGTCATCATCTCTAGGTCAGGCCTTCTTCGTTACCACCCATCTCTTTATCAGACATCTGCTGCTTCCCCATTGCTCTACCTGGCTAACCACTTCTCTACTGCCGACATTGTCTTTATACGTTATATTCACCTTACCTGTTATCTTATCCCTTGGTAACCTCACAACATCTTATGTTTGTAGTAAAAGTCTCCTCATCTCAAACTTCAGGGTGCTCTAAAAGCAGACTTTCTTTTTCTGGTTCACGTCACCCAAATCTTCTCAGAGTTCTTCTTGTGATAGTTGGAAAGCGCTTGTCCTTGTTTCTTTCTGTGCATTTCCCAAAGTAGCAGTTGGAGAATTCTCCTTTCTCCCAGAGAGGAGAGGTGGCTTCTCAGGGTAACCTGTCCACTTACATAGTAGTTCAGGGATCCTAGAGAGAGTTTCAAGAGGTTCAAGTGAAAGCCTCAGGGTTCTTAGGACCTATCCTTGGAATACCCAGAACAGCACTTCAACAATCTCTGATGACTAAGCAAATCACTAAGACCAACTAAAAGAAAAGGGAAAAGAGATTAGCTTCTAGTTTTTGATGGAAGAGCGATGCAAGAATAGCAAAAAATGATGACTACAAATACATGCTTCACTAGGAAAGAAATATCTCCTATAGAAGATTCAAAGGAAAATTTACAATAGAACATTTGTTAAATGATTTTTTTATTATAACAGTGATTTTTCCGACTTTAGGAGACTATTGAGAGTAAAAAATTGTATTGATTTTCCATAAAATGCACATTCAGTTAATAAAATATTCAAACTTGTAAAAAGTCCCTACATAACTATCTTCTGATAACATGCTCAGCACTTTTCTTTTTCTTTTCTTTTCTTTTCTTTTCTTTTCTTTTCTTTTCTTTTCTTTTCTTTTGTTTTTT
>JAJEJO010002094.1:0-129642 GCA_020662805.1 Glaucomys volans | reverse complement strand
GGGGGGGAGTCCTTGGGGCAATTTACCACTGAGCCACATCCCCAGCCCTATTCTGTATTTTATTTAGAGACAGAGTCTCACTGAGCCACTTAGAGCCTTGCTTTTTGCTGAGGCTGGCTTTGAACTCGTCCTCCTGCCTTAGCCTCCCAAGCTGCTGTGATTATAGGCGTGCACCACTGTGTCCAGCTGGTCTGGGATTTTGAGGCTGATAAGGCCAGTTTACTAACTTCTCTGAATTTGTTGTGAAGGAGGATGAAATACAGACTGTTCTAGGTTGAATCCCACAGGAGGTACTGGTAGATATATCAGTTAATATGGCTCCAGGATACATAGGTTATAGTGTCAATAAATCTTCCTTCATGCAGTAAAATGTTTAAGAGATCATTCATTTAGTATAATTCAATGCCTGTATTACTATGAACAGGATAGCAAATATTTTTGTCTATTTCTGGTAAGTTTTCGCTATTTCGTAGGAAAGAGGAGCAAAGAAAATGATTCTATGATGCCATTTTGCCTTTAATGAAAAAACAAGCTAATAAGCATCAAGCCTGGGGAGGTAGTTCAGTGTTAGAATACTTGTCTGGCATGCCTAAGGCCCTGGGTTCAATCCCCAGAGCCACAAAAGAGTCAATAGCAAGAGTTGAAGTATTTTATCCAATTCACAACTTCACAACTTTTAATATGGTAAAGAAAATTAAAACATCCTTCAATTTTGGATGTAATTTGCTTCCTTAAACTGTGATCTTCTGTTTCTTGTAGCTCTGTTAATTTCAGATTTAAAGAACATTTGGCTGATGAAACTATTATATAAAGCAGAGGCCCCGTTGTTCATTGTATAATGTGAAACTCTCTGCTGCAATTCTCTTCCTGCGCTGCTGAGAGAATTCCAGAATTTTGATTGGAAGGATGGGTATATTTTGTTGTTTAATCCTGTGGCAATTTTATGAGATTTCACCTTATTTACTAAATGTATTTCTCTTTCTTATGAAAGTAATAGGAAAAAAATCAAATCTTCTTTCCAAAAGTTTTATCTACTGTATGTCTCTGTGGTATTAATTCATTTAGAAATTATTTTAAAATATTTATTAAAATTTTATATCTTTTTATTTTATTACTATTAACTGACAGTGCTTGATTTAGCTAATTTAGAGAATTGAGGTTTAAAAATATTGACATATATTTCCATGACAGGCTTTTCTATTCCTGGTTTGCAGACATGCAGTCCAAGCCATTAGATGCTGCAATAACTCACCAAGGTCATTTAAGACAATAGTAAACCTGGGAAGATTATTACTGTTTCGTGATTCATTCTGCCTTTTTCTAGATCTTTCTAGTTCTGGTGTCTAACTCTAAATATATTTTTCCACATTAATGAATTTAATAGACTCTTACATTAAATACTTTACATTAATAGATACGGTTTTTCCATTGGAGACTCACCATTCAACTGGTAATTTATTTTAATTTTGTGTTCATTATTGTTAAATTGTTTCTTCGCATACATATACACAAACTTGGCACATATGGATTTCTTTCCAATTTCATACCTTTTGTCTCCCCAATACACACAAGTCAAGAATCAGAAACCACTGGTTTTCTGCTGATTCTTTCCTTCCATTTGGAACCATTTTATTTCACTGTTCTGAAGTGGTGCAGTAAGAGAAAAAAATGGCTGCCTTTTGTTTATTTCCTTGTACATTAGCATGATGACATCATAGAGATATTAACTAGAATGTACATGTCTTTAAAAACTCAGAGGTATACTACAAGCCAGGAACAGTGTTTTCTTTTTGCTTTTAATGCCCCAAGGTTTTGTAGCTTCAGCGTAGCTCTTGTGTGAAGAGGGGAAAATGAACATGAGCATTTTGGAACAAATGCATTAAAATGGTGGCATTTAAAAGATGTCTGAATAATTCCTTCAATGTTAAGAAAGCTCCACATTTCACTTATGAGACATTCTGGGTCAGTGCTAACACCTCAAATAATATTATAAAGAAAGCTGTTAAATCATTTTATTTCAAGACTGAGCTATTTAACCACACTTGCCTATTCTAGACTAAAATTACTTTTAAATTTTCAAATAATAAAAAGTTTATGTTATAATGTTTTTTCCAGAAAGTAATTTCTTATTGACCAAAGTATGTGTGTATATGTTTATATATATATGTATATATATATACATATATATAATATATTCATTTTTTTAAAGATTAATTATTGAATTTTTTAAGCACCATTGAAATGCACTGTACTATACAGAAAATTTACTTTCTGATCATTATTTATGGAGCTTCTGACCTTTCCTTCAGAGCACCTTCTGTGCTCTTTATTGCCCTTTGCATGTTTGCCATGTAAAATTTTCACTAAGACTTACATGCAACAACCTTTCAAATACCAATTCAATTTAGGCAGATTATTAGAGAAATAAAAAATAGATGTTTTCCATTGCATTGCAATAACTAAACTTTTTTTAAATTTTGGAAATCCACAATCCATTTTCAAATTTTAAGAAATAATTTTAGGTAATTTAAAAATATTTTTAGACAGATAATATGATAATGCATAGAAACACACATTGTAAATTTATTAATGCAATATCTATGCAACAGAAAATTCCTGTGAATGTTGAGTAGTCATTTCTGAAACTACTTGTTAGCACTGAAATCAGATAAGATAAACCAGATGCTTTATTGAAGTAAGCTGTCTAAAATAAGTTACTACAATTTTAAGAATTAATATGAACCATATGTCCTTTAGATCTTTAACTTGAAATTTTCATTGTTCTTTTAAATCAGCTGTACTAAGAATGTGTCATCTTTTGAGAAGATAAATTGGTTATCTACCTCATTTATATACATCAATAAAAAGTACTCAATCTCTTATCTACGTTATCAAAAGGAATTAGTATATCTATTTTTATTCTCATACATATGTATGTATGTATACATATGTATGTGTGTATATATATATACATATATATATATAGTATGTTTCAGTGATTGAAAATTTAATTGAGGAGCTATTGAGGAAACAAGCCCTTATTCTTTTACAGGGGGAAAAAAAAAAACTCCAAGAAAAAGAAATGTCAGCAATCACAAGGTTAAAATGCCTTGTCAAATCATCCATTAGAACTAGGCTCTTCAATAACATTTGTACAACAGTACTTTCAAAGCATAAGTAGGAAATGGCTTTTTACAAGTTCCCTTCTTTAAAATATTATTCAGCCTCTATTAAAATAAAATCTAGTTAACTTTTTTTGAATGCTTGCTCAAACATTTTCTACAATAATAATAATAATAAATCTTCTGCAGGGATTTCCATAAGTTGTGCTACATTATTGACTTAGAGCAGCTTCTTAATCTGTTATTTCTTCCTCCTAGTAGACCTCAGCTGATAAAAATATCCATAGACACAGCGGAGTCAGTGGCACGCCTGGCTTTCTCAGACAAAACTCCATGTGATCACATATAGGCAGCCTCAGCGAGGCTGATGCTGTGCAGCAAGCAGTAGGTAATGAGTCTTTGTGCAGAGTGAAGCTCTTGTCGCTGAACAATAAAGCATATGGTACCAGCAATAAAACACAGGGCTGGGAAATTTAAGAAGATTCCGCTGAACCAGGAAGGACAGTGCCTTCCGTGATACTGGCACATATTATAAAATGATAATCAATTTATTTTGGATTCTAATGAATAAAGAGTGCAAGGACTAAGACTACAGCTATTTGAACAGGTCAGTGATTTCATCAATTTCTCCAACACTTCCTTCTATTAGATTGAATTTAAATTAGGATAAGCTGATGTGTGTTTTGCCTTAAACAAAAACTTTGCAAGATATTTGTAGTATGTATTATGAAGGATGCACTTGAATTGACCCAACATGCTTAAATTTTTGATGGAGTTAGATAAAACAGAAAAATGTCAATATCATTATGTTAAACTGAAAAGTTATTTATTCTATTTAAAAATTCATGGCTAAGGAAAAATTCATCCAATAATTTCTAATCTTCTATTTATTCAGAGATTATATAAAGTAGAATACTATTAATAAATAGCTCAAGTAAAAAAGCTTTAAATTCATTTTTTCAGTATTAAGAATTCCTTATTGTAATAGTTTGTGTCATAAATTAGAAGATAAATCATTCAGAATTTATTGGTGTTTTTGAGTATACTGGAAAAATGTTTAAAATATTTAATTATTTATATTAAAATTTTAAACAAGGAAATTTTGAAATAATGATATCTTAAAATTTTACACTTCAGTAATACATATCTATATTAATTATGTGTCTTTTATTTTCTGTGTTATATTTCTTTGACAAATGGAAAAGATTAGGCATAAAACCTTTTATTTCATAAATATTATTCATTCAATTTTGGAAGAAAACAAATTAGCTTAATTTTAAAAACAGAAATGAGTTAATTATGTGATGATGCATATTTCTATTGGTTCCCATTTAGTAAAGGAGAATATATACCTTCAAGTATATTTATTAAAAGATGTACATATGACCTTCTTTATTTAGAAAATAACCACTTCTTAGGTTATGAGCAATAGAGAAGTTTACGTTTCAGATAGAGAAATTACTGTGTGTAGGAAAACAAGGAAAGAAATAGTTCTAGCAAATAATAGCACAACACTGAAGATCTTTGCCAAAAATGGAAAACATTACTGTTTTTTGAATTTTTAGATTTAAATACATAGTTAAACTTTGCTTTACCTTTATACTGGTGTATTCTTTTAGGCATCCTGGGAACTAAATTCTGTACAATTAATTTTTGGACACCTTTTAGGATGATGGTCTCTAAGGTACTTAGGCACATTTAACATTTTGCAGAATTACTGTAGTGACTTCATGTATTTGTATAGTGCCTAACATAAATTTGTGCCTGTTAGATGCTGTTGAAACCACAATAAAAAGAAATACCCCATGTGTCTAATTGTATTCGTAATACATATTTAATTTTTTTTTTTGAAAAAGCTATGTCTCCAAAAGAAAAGAAGTTAATGAAAATTTTAAATTGGCCTTCTACACATATTTAAATGAAGTATTTGACTATTTGGGTTTCCTTGGTTACCACAGTAGCTACAGACAGCTTCTTATGGTGGGGAGAGGAAAAGTAGTGAGAACAGGACTCTCAATTTAATGCTAAATGTATTTATCCACTAATAGATGGGGGGGGAATGAGAAGCTGAAAGCCCAGTAAAAGCCATGCCCACTCCCCATCGAGTATCCCTGTTCTCCCGTGATTCAGGTATCCTGGCAGAACTGCAGTTCCACAATTTCTTACCCAGCATTCCGTTTCAGCTGCTGGAGGACTGCCTGAACCTTATGCAAATGAGACCAGCTCGCAGGCTTTGACTGCAGAAGCAAAAGGAGGGGGGCAGAAGGGAGTTCAAAGGTCACAGAGCTGGTGGAAAGCTGGATCAGTTGCCTGAAAAAAAATGTATCCTAGGCTTCTCTGCAGCAGTGTTTTGCAGCAGTTAAATGAAGTGTGCTTTATTTCTGAGTGAAGATTTTACAGCGTGTGTGCCGTAGTCATTTAAAGTGCTTACAGGTACGGTGACATTTCGTGATGCGCCTGATTTTACTTCTGTTGAAGACACTGATGGGGATTGGCTATTTAAATTCATTGTGACAACTGGTCGGTGCTGGTGGTTTCGTCTTTCTAAACTAGTTTATTCTTCATTTTTTTCCTTAATGTTTTCTCTATTTGAAACTTGCAGGGTTTTTTTGTTGTTTTTCTGATGGAATAATTTCACGTGAGAAAAAATTGGTTTTGGGCTTCTAAAAAATTCCATTTTGAAATAAGTTTTTGATTATAGAGAGCTGTCTGAGTTGAAACATTTAAATAAATAACAAGACTCTCAGTTTTTAGTGGATTTTCACATTTTTTAAGAAATGCATTTTAAATAAGAAGTGAATTCTGAGCCTAAAATTCTTGTGAGGTGTCTGGAATTAAATAATGGAGTTCTTTTGTTCATATTCTACACATCATCATAAGGACAGTTTTGATAATTATATTTTCATTTTAAAGAGAAGGTTTGATTTTGAGAGGTTTTGTTCTGTATTTTATTGCTAAACAGCTTATCAACGAAATATTTCTTATTTCTGGGCTAGATATCTATAATTCTTCTTTGCTTTTTCTAATTGTTATTAATGTTCTTTGGGATCTTTTAGACATTTCTATTTCATTCAACATGTTCAACTCCCTATAACTTCTCTTTTCATTTAACTCTGGATTGTAAAGTGAACCTCATAACTGTCACAGGACAAAAGTCCTTTTTTTCCCAGGCACTAATATCACACTTGTAAAATGTGTGATTACATCATAGTAAAGTGTGTCCTGCACCAAACAAATGTGTACTCACTTTTATTGTTCATATTGCCTTTTGATTTCCAAAACATGTTTATATATAAATTTAAAGCAGCATTATCTGTGTTTATTCATATCATTAAAAATTCAAATGTATCAATTCAGCAGTTAAAATGTTGATGAGAAAAAATATTATTTTCATTTGCATCAGCTGTGCATTTGTGTATATTACTGGTTATGTGTGTATGAAAATATGTTGGAAAGATGAAAAGGCAAAATAGCATTCAGTCATGAAATTACTGCTTTATACTTTTATATTTGCACAATGTACTTAAAAATACATTTTATGAAATGTACCTGCAAAGAACTACTGCATATTTAGATAAACTGAATTACTTTCTTTGCACTGAAAAGAGGAAACTGTTTTTATTTTAGGGATTAAGATGTGCTAGTTTGGCAACAATTTCTTGTATTTTAGAAGGAGGGGAGATGGACAAGGGTGGAGGTTGGGGGTGGGAGCCAAAACAGGATGGCCATTTAAAACAGTGAAGAATGATTATTTCAAATATTTATGAAATTCACTTTGTAATGGTTATTCATTGCCAGATTCTCACCCTTTATCACTCTCGGGGACATTATGACATTTTTCCAGGGTCTTGAGATTAACTTAGGAAAAAGAATTCAGGTTTTGTGTGTTTTTTAAAAATGCAGAAACTGTCATTTTCTTCTAAATTCTTTTTCTTTTGAAACTTTCAGTTGCTTCAGCTAAAGGAAATATATTTCTAATGAATTGTTTATTGACCTCTGGTCCAAACAATATTTGTAGATTTTTGCCTTTGTATATATTATTGTGATATATATATATATATATATATATACACACACACATACATATATATGCATATATAGGTATATACATCTGCATTATATATACTATATAATTATAATATGTATTATATGTATATTATATATAATAATGCACATATGATGTAGTCAAGTAGATAGATCAAATATTTCATACTGTTCAATTTAATTTGATAACTTTTTTTTTTTAACTCAGGCAGTGCCTATACTTAGTGTATTTTAACCTGTATCTGTGTTTTAGGCAGAATGGGAGGAGAGAACTGAACACTCATTCTGGCAGTCCAGTACTTTTAATTTTGTAAATGCAACTTTTACCAATAAGTACACCCTGAACATAGAAATAAAATGAGTAAGGGCAAAAAAAAGGAGAGCCATGAAGATTCTTAGAGAAAATGTGATAATAGATAAATGTGAAATAAAGAGAATTGTTGTGCTTCTGTGAGCCACAAGAGAGCTATATATGTCCTACAGCTAATTTATAGCTTTGAATATCCAGGATAATTTATGTCTCTATGCAAATTCACTCAAAACTTTGAAGTCTTTTTGCATTAACTCAAGCCATACTACTTTCATACAAATCTCAGCAGCCTGTTCATAGTAAGCTTATGGTCTGGGAAGCTAAATGTATATAGAAAAATGTTTTTATGTAAATACAATTCAAATCAAATTTGAAAGTAAAAGTAAAGAGAGTAATCTAAAAACAAATCCTTGGGGATGTATCATTAGCATACTTAAAGAAATAGTCTTATATCAGACTTCAAAGGAATCTTAAGGATTTTTCAAAACTGAATTCCCTGCTTTCTGATTACCAGTCTGCCTTTGTCGTCATTTAAAACTAGAGACCATATTGTAGGCTTGGAAAAGATTTTAGGGCAAACATGTTGTACTCAGTCTAGCAGCATGGAGCATAGTCTAAAATCTAACAAATAACTGTTGTTGTCTCAAAATTGGATGTATAGGCTTCGGTTTGATTATCACCCTGTTTGTCCTTCTGAACTCCAGGAGCCTATGAAAGAGAAAGAACTAAATGACCTATAACATAAATAAGGAAAACACTCAAAGTAATTATTGACTATTCAAAATAGTCACATTATTTTAACATGGCTTTTTCTAAGAAACAATCAAAACAAGCAATGGCCTTTTGGTTGCTTACACTAAAATTTAAATGAAATTTTGTCAATTTTGTTGATAAATACAAATAAAATAAGATTGCAAAATGATTTTAAGGATCTTATTAGACCTATAGTGGTACTGTAATGATACCTTGTCTAGTAGAGTTGGAAAATAATTTGTACAACGTATGACAGTTTTCCAATGGCTAAAGTTTATAACTTTAAATGCCAGTTTTTAAACTGCTCTTAAATGCTAATGGTTTTTAAAAATGCTAATAGTTTTCTTGGGATCAAAATATAGTGCACATCCTTCTGCCTTGTTGAGTAAAGTGGAAATTAATTTATGACTTTTTGTTATGGCAGAATTCTATTCCCACCATTTTATTCACCTATTGCAAAATGCAAAACTCTTCCCAACTGTTCTCCCATACCAAATAATCTTTTACTATTATGTTTTTAATATATAATTTGATATGCTTTTTCGTATTTTATTGAATCCTTTCTCATGTGAATATTTATTAATTTTAACATAGTAATTGCTTCTTGTCTGAAAGCAATTAAAAACCCAATTAAAAACCAATTTTGTGATCTTTATTTTGCATTAAATTCTAAATTATTTAGACATAGCTAGTCAAAGGGAGAAAGATAAACAGGCCTCCATGCTTCTCTTATATACTGAACTTATGACAAAAAATATATACATATGCATATATATATGGTCACTATGTGTAGTAAGCATAAGAACATAGAAAATAAGCAAAACTTAGTTTTTTTTTAATGTTCTGGATACTGAAAATCATTTGAATATCAAATAAGTGAGAAATTATTCTCATTGTTATACTAAGAATCTGTCATATTAAACACTTAACAGTAATTTGAACTTATGTTCAATAGGGAAATGAGGAATTTCTTAACAAGTATACAAACGAAAACATAGAGAACAACTGTATGGTGTCATTTGACTAATCAGATGTGGTAGATATATCTCTTTTTGCCAGTTTCAGGATTGTATGTAGTCCATCTCATTCTCAAAGCTTGGTGTCAAATTCCCTGCCTTCACCCTGTATGCTAGATGGAAAGAGTCTACTTGGGTAATCTTTTATCTCCACGCAAGTTTATGAATCCACATATTCATTCAAATGCATTTGGTTCTGCATGTACATGTTCAGGCCTTATATTATCTCCTATCATATTTCATACAAGGAATACAAGACAATGAGCCATCAACCCCCATTTCTTTGCAAATTCCCTGCCCATAATACCATGATGTGTTATAATACATAAGGTAGCTGATACCATTTTAGAAGTTATTCTCATACCCTCTGAAGAACTTTGAAGATCTGAAGGAATGCTGGTTCCGTGAACTAAGTGTTGAAAGATACTCTGCAAAATGACAACTTGTTCAAAATTGTTGGGGAGTAGCTTCTCCTTCTGATCTTCTTTTGAATTATCAGCATGACAAAATGCCTGAGAATTCCTACTTTAACAAACCTGAGTAATTTTGTTTAATAAAATTAGGAACTTGTAAATTTAGGACAACACATGAAACTAGAAAAATATCATACATAGTACTGTACATTGTACTTTGTTTTCTTCATAGGCAGCTGATTTTATCATATAGTTGATTGTGTGTGGTTTAAGTTTATACTACAGAGTGTGAAGAGGATGAATAGTGGAGCAGTTGAGAACTTAGGTTCAGATCCCAACCCTACTGTCATTTCCAAGATGTGTTTTGCAACTTATAAGTCATGTGGTCTTGGACATAGTATTTGAAATCTGTAAGCCTCATCTTCTTCACCTGCAAAGTGACAATAATCATCCTTCAGAAGGTCTTTGTGAAAATGGAATGGCATGATGTGATGCATGTCTGGCACATGGTAAGAGCATTTACAAATTGTAGCCAATAATAATATTTCTCAATCCTTAGGAGTTGATTCCCTGGTGCTGATGTGCAAGTTCAGTCCAACTTTATAGTCATAGAGAATCCTGATAGAACATCTTAGATTTCAGCATTTGAAAAAGAGGTCCCTCCCCCAAATAGAAGCCTACCATGATTTTATTGGAGGTCATACATAAGTAATATTGAGCAACTGGTACCTAGAATTCACATAAGGCAAGAGGGCTCTTACCAAGGTTATCAAGGTTCAGTTTCCTAGCTATGTAGTTACCATGAATCTTTCAAACTAGAAGCATAATCTCCAAAAAAATCCTCAGATACTACATAGTAAAATGTAACTTTCTGAACTTTCTTATTTTATATCCTTTATGATTTTCAAATTTCCATCTTTGCACTACCATTTTTCCATGTTAACTTTGTACACCTACTACCTTAGTTGTTCATCTCTGCTCCACCCAGAGTTTCTATATCATCCACAGACTAGGAACTTCCACAGTACAAGGGGAGCCTGGTACATACTAGGTTCTACCTAATGACAGAGAAGTGCTGACTTGTTTGATCATGAAAGGATCTTCGTGCCACAGATTAATTTCTATTTTAAACTTCCCATGAATCATCATATTTAGCAATATTGCACCAACTGATTTGGACACAAGGTTTCTTCAAAAGAAATTTAGACAGTATATTTACATTTTTTACTTACAAATTATTTTTAAAAAGGCGTGCCTAGAAGTGCTTATTTGATAAATATACTTTGGTAACAAGTTTTAGATAAACTAAAGGAATATCAGTACTCTGTTTTTATGGAACCTGTTTGAAGGGCAAAATTTCTTTAAACATTGGTCAGCTTTTAAAGGATTTTATGACTTGTGTGACTTATTCTTATTGCAAACAAGTTTAAATTTGTGTTAGTAGGATGTTCACTGAAACTTGAAAATCCAGAAATGTAATCTTACATTATGTGCTATTTTTACTAGTTTCTTCTTAATTCAGTGTCAGCTGCAGGTTGAATAACTATTTTCTTTTTCTCAGATAGTAAACATCTAAGTCTTCCAAGGTGGTGATTCATTTTAAATAATATCCAAGGTAGGTTTTTCTACTTGTTTTAATTTTTAAAATCTCCTTTATTTCCTATGCACTCTCTTTGGAGGAGGAATACCAGTGCTTAAGAAGGTGTGGTTCTAAACCTCACCCTTATTTTCTTCCTTTGTCCACTTTAAAATGCTTTATGAGGGAAGCATTGTTTTTTCTTTTTTTTGAAGTTCCCTTCCTTCACACTAGTCTGATAATTCCTCTGAAGAAAAAGGGTTTCATATCTCTTAAATACCCTTTGATTTACAGTGGTTAGTCTGTGTTATTTTTCAATCAGAAACTTTTTAAAACACTGAACAGAAACTTTTTAAGTGCTAAAGAGGAAAAACAATGTTATATTCCAATGTTGCAATAACAGTAATTCTAAATTGGTCCATGTCTTTATGGTCTGTTTTCCCTTATAAATGGTAAGTTGCCAATTGATCAAGGATTTAGGCCAAGTACTATTCTTAAGGCTTAATAGCAAGCATATAAAATAAATTTTTCATTGACTTCACTTGGTGCTTTTGTTGTTAGAGTGGGAAAAATAAGCTTACAAGAGGCACTTGATCAATTTCCAACAGTTTTAAAAGCCTTCCCAGGTTCTCCATTCGTTTTCTCTGCTCTTGCTAACTAAAAGAACATCCTAAAATTTAACTTTAGGGAAGGACTCTTGTTGAGTCATCAACTGGTATGAATTGAATCATATCTTTTTGTCAAATATCAAATGATGATCAATGTTCAGGACAAAGAGGCATCAAAAATTAAGTTCTGACTTTCCTACATGAATATGAATGTCAATGACACACAAGCTCAGGTCACCTAGGGAGCTTCTCAGGTGCTCAACAAAGTCTCGGGGAGCCCCTTTATTATTAGTAATGAGAGTATCCAGTCAACCCTTTGTCAACAGGGTTGTCAATTTTTTTTTGTTAGTTTAATTTTGCAGTGTACATGCAGTGGAGGGAGAGGGTATGAAAAATTATGCATCCATACTTATGCAGAGGTCATAGTTTGGGAGGCTTGTTTGTTTGTTTGTTTGTTTCTGGTATCAGGGTTTGAATCCAGGAGTGCTTAACCACTGAGTCACATCCCCAACTCTTTTTATGATCTCACAAAGTTGCTTAGGGCCTTGCTAACTTGCTAAGTATTTTTTTATGTTTCTTCCAACAAATTCTCCCAGCAAGCATAAAGCATTAGAAAACTGTAATGAAGTTCTGTTCCAATGAACTTGATAGATAAGAGGATCACTTCAATCAGCAATGGGCTTAGGGTCCAGGAAACACCAGTGTTGGGATGGAGTCACAGAGAAAAAGCTTTTCTTCTTCAGCCAAACTCAGGATAGAAAGTAATTCTGTTGCTTCTTCCAGTTGTTTCACTAAATTCAAATGCTGAGGTGAGAGCCACTGCTGATAGATTGACAAAAACACTGGAGAGTAGATCATCTGTGATAGTAGGTAGGAAAAGCTTGGCTGGTAATAGTGGGCACATTCACTACGCAGATCATCAGCTGGTCTGTCTACTGGGCCAATCACAGGAGGCAGAGAGCAGTGGCTTTCTCAGTTGATGGTGTGTAGGTTTTATTCCAATATTTAAGAAAGAACTCAATTAAAAGAAAAAAATCAAGTTACATAATACTTGATTGATTGATTGATTCATTCATTCATTCATTGTACCAGGGATTGAACCCAGAGGTACTTAACAATTGAGTCACATCCCAAGCCCCTTTTTATTTTTCATTTTAAGACAGGTTCTCACTAAGTTGCTGGGGCTGACTGGCTTTGAACTTGTGATCCTCCTGCCCTCAGGCTCCTGAACCACTGGCATTACAGGTGTGCATCACCACACCCAACTTATTTTTATTCTTATGGGTAATATCTTTAGTTACCCAAATGTTCTCAAGTGTGTGAATAAATTTTTAACCAAGTTAGTTTATATTAAATCCTTTTCATGACCAATTTTAAACCATATTTTTGAGTAATCTATGATGTTCTACCCTTACACTTATATGTTAATCAAGCATTGACTACAATCAAAGTCTCTGCTAAATAAAATAATCATTGTGTAAGCAGTTCTCTTTCTAAAAGAAATTACTTCTTTGGCAGGTTTTATAATATCTGAATAATTCTTGATTTTTTTTCTCCAAAGACTTTGACTCAGTTCACTAAGCTTTTCTTTGTTCAATACTTAAACACATTCTTTCCCTTCTTCTGAAGATTTATTGAACTCTCATTTTTGTACAGTAGCCTATGCAGTTGAGGATTGGACAAGGTAAAGAATACCTCTTCAATGCTGAGTTTTATGTGGCATCATATTTCTCTGACATCTTCGATTGTTAAAATAAACGATGTGTCATTTAGAAGACCCTCCCATTTGCTTTATTTATTCTGGATTTTTCCCAATGTTTCATTTAATGCCATTTATATCATACTTGCATTTTTGCATTTCTTTCACTAGCATAGAACCTATAAACCAGGAGAAATATAGGACAAGAGTCTATTATGTAAGGGGGTGGAAAAGTTGAAGGCAACTTAAATTTCTTGAGATCTGGTATGAGCCAGTTACTTTGTAATCAATTCTCCCATTGATTTTTTACAATAACCTTGCCAATATTATCCTCATTTTATGGTTACAGAAAACAAATTTCAGATTAATACTTCATCAAAGATACTCAGCAAGCCAAGATTAGAACTCAGATTTTCTACACCATGCCCCCTCCCCTTGGGATTTTTTTCCTAGTAAATCTAAAGTGGTAACTACAATACATAATATTTTTATTAAATGAAAAAAGTGCATAAGTGCATGTGGGGGAAATGCCCCTTCAAAAGCAATATTTAATGTAATTTTTGTTAGAATGTAAGCTATCTTTCTATGTCACTCAAACAATTACAACTGAATGAGGAAAAAAAAGAGCTTTAAACTCTATCACTCTACACATTCTGAGAATGCTTATGTGTTTTTCTATTAAAAAAATTAAAAAGATATCTTATTTCACAATGCTAGGGCCATTTCTGCCTAGATCCATTTGGCAAAAAAGTAGCATATTTGCCGCCAAGAGGAGAGGGATTTGGCATTGAATTTTACAAGGTAAAATCCTGCAAGGTATTTCCATGGGACACCACCAGCATGAAAACTGCTGCTGGTGGGTTGCCAGAGTGAGCTGTGGAAGTTGCCCAAGTGTGCCTCTCTTGTCCAGGTGACTGATTAAGCCAAGAACCTTGGGAGCACTCCTGCCTAATAAGTAATTTTGTTGGAGAAATAATGATTGTGGGGTTCCCCAATGATGGATGAGTTCCTTAAGCCAGAATTACCTGTGACTTTGAGTAAAGTTTTGAGAATGTGATGAAAGAAATGAATGCTTTGCCCAGAAAAGAAAGTGCACGTACCACAGAATTATGTCATCTATTCACAGTTAGGAAGCTTGCTCTGGCGATGAGAACATTTCCCCAGCTTTAATGGATATTCAGAGCTTGAGGAAATGATTCTCTGTGAACACATTAGTTCAAAGTAACAGAGGAGTTTGAGAATCTGTCATCTCCATTCCCTTTCCCACCAGGATCACCAGCTTTCTAGGACACTGCTTTTTTGTAGCAGTTTCATTCTTTTCTTCTAGCACTCATGCCAATGGCCTACTGCATCTCCTGGGAGCATTCCCTACCAATTTCTTCATTACTCTCTTGAGTGCCACACACTATTCTTAAAACAACTGCAGAAAACTGCCTGGTCTGTAACTTTGTGGTTTAATAACAGGAATGGTTCTAGGTTGAGGTATACCTGCATATTCCCAGATATTGTCTACCCTTCCTGAAAGATGACCACTTTACCTCATTCCATTTATAATAATTACAAGTCAGCATTTTGTGAGTGCCTACTGTGGGTCAGACACTTTGTAACTATTCTCTGTAACCTTCCCTCAAATGCTCAAGAGATTTTAACAAAGCAAACTGAGCTTTCAGAATTCTAGTTCCTTTGTTCAAGAATTCAGGGATGATTCTGTTCTTCTTTAAGAAATATTCCCCGATCAAAACCACACTGGATTTTAGGTGATCTCTCTCCTTCACAGCACCTGATCCATCTGTTTATCACCACTAACTACATTGCATTACAATTGATGGTTTACCTGATGTTTTGTTCACATTTGATTGTGAAGTTCTCTGAAGACTGAATATCTATTCCAGTGTTTGTTCAGCAAATGTGTGGTTATATTTGGGTCAGCTATTAACAAGTCCCATAATTTTAAGTAAGAGGATTACTTCCCTGAGTGTCAGTTTCCACTTTTATTTTTTATTTGTTTTTTGGTATTGGAGATTGAAGCCAGGAGCACTTAACCACTGAGTGGCATTTTCAGCACTTTTTTTAAAAAAATGCTTTCTTTAGAAATACAAAGGAGTTTCTTACAGCCTATGAGTTAGATTCTCTAGGGTCATACTTACTCAGGGGGTTCCCTGTTCCTGATGTTTCCCTCTCTGCCCACTACCCAAGCAGTTAAATGATGAGGGGACAGAAATCTGACCCAAGATAAGCCAAAAGTTGCCCAGCCCTTAGAAGGTTCAACTTGAACTGAGACATCCAGAGAAGTTATGGGAGCACAGACACATTAACAGCAGAGATAGCTGATTAGTCAGAAGAAACAGATTAGTGAATGGAATGAACATGATTTCTAACTTCCTGGAGCTTACAGTCTAGCAAAGAAAACAGTCATGATAAAGTGCTTAAAGCATTACCATGAAATCATTTCATTCAATCATCGAACAAATATTTATTGAGCACTTATTATATTTAAGGCACCATTCTATGCAGGGAAAGCAAAGATCCCTGCCCTTCTATCTTTCAACACAGAATAGAAATAATAAGTAGTAAATATAGAAGTACATAAAAAATAATACAGACTTAGAAGGTGATAAATGCTACAGGAAAGTATTTTAAAGGAGAGCAGAAGAAAAATTATATCAAATGTCCTAAAGGCCAAAGAGAAATGGCAGATTGGAAAAACTGAAAGACTATTAAAACTGAAATATGAACAAGGCCAGTGGCTCCAAATGAGTGTAAAGAGGTTAGTCAAGCTAGATTGTTAAGGATTTCCTAAGGCATTTTGAGGATTTGATCTTTATCCTAAGGCAATCCAAAGCCTCTTAAGATTTTAAACTGTAGGCTGATGTGATCACATTTGCACTTTAAATTTATCATTCTGCCTACAACCTGGAAAACACATTGGAAGCAAACATCAGTGGGCAGGAGAGAATGGTTAGGAGGCTCTCATCCTCATTCAAGTGAGACAAAGGTGTCCTTGCCTAGCCTGTGTTTCCTGAGTCTGACAATGTGGCTGTGGTAAAATGGCTGCTATCTAGGTGTAGACATGTTCCTTCTCATGCTTAGAATAAGTCAATACCTGCTGTTATGGTTTAGATATGAAGTGGCCCCCGAAAGCTCATGTGAGAGACAATGCAGGAACATCCAGAGGTGAATTGACTAAATGATGATGAGAACTGTAACCTAATCAGTGTAACCTATTCATTTGATGTGTTCATAATTTGAATGACAGATTCATAACTTGAATGGACTAATAGTTGGGAACTATTAGGCCGATAGTGTGTGCCTGAACCTCTGAAACCTTGAGTCTAAATAAACCCTTCCTCTAAGTTGTTCTTGTCAGGTCTTATGGTCACAGTGAAGAGCTGACTAATATACCTGTCAATTTTTCTTTGGGCTTTGATACTATATAAAGTCAATTGGAAATGTTCACTCCCTTTTCAGTGGTTGCATATGCAGTAAGTTTAATTGTGCCTCATCTTTAGGAAGAAAAATGTAATATGTGGTATTTCAGGAGCTGTGAGGCTAGAGGATAGGCAATCATTGTCCTCAATTGAGTTTGCCTTTATCCAGGCATGAATTGCCAATCTCAGGTTCTGAAAGAACTAATACGGAACACAGGAAAACAAGGCGTACGTCACTTTATTAACTGGATCTCCATGTTAAATCCTCATACTCTTCTGCTTAGTAAGATGGTGCAGACAATAGAGGAGAAACCATCTCTCCCTTTTCCACTCCACTATTGATTAAAGTTATATACTGGTAAGCAGTGGGCTGTTTGGCTTCTTGTTTTATGATGACATTTTGATATTCTCATATGGTATTCTTAAGTGGCAGTGAAATTAGGGAGGTGTTTTGCTTCATTGATGCACAAGCAATTGAGCATTTTAGCAGTTTCATAAGTCCGTTGAAAGATTATATTCCCTAGTAATTTTTCAAATGTTTGATTTCTAGGTTGGATACTGCTCCCACCCCTAGAAACTCGTTCCTAACCTCATTTGTCTAGGATCTAGCTCAGGCTCTTTCAGTTCTAGACAACTAGACAGAAATTACATGCAAGCTTCAACTTCATTGCTTCAGGTCTTGCCTCTCCCACCTCTAATAACAAAAGGGAGAAAAAGACCTTTCAATTCTCATACCATCTCTACCAAAATTTCCCGTCATTCTTGAGGACATTGAAAAGGGGGAGGAGTGGAGGAGTACTAAATACCTCCTTCTGTGATGTTGGGACCTGGTTCCCTGCACCCCAGTTGAATGTCCTTGATTCTTGAGAAATCTTCCTTTCTTAGGGATGCTGGAGGGAGGGGGAATGGAGCTTAAGAAGGACATGGTTTTTAACTGTTCCCATTGCAATATCTTATTATAAAAATGTACTTTTTAAACATAGGTTTCTATCTTGTATTACTTTGTGTCTTGGAGTCTCTCCCTCATGAATTACTTTGCATCTTGTTTGAAGTGAATCATTTTAAAATTTATATCCTGTCCTACTTCTATTTCAAGGCTTTACTTAAAATATCTTTTTTTTCCTCTTCACCCTGCTCAGATATGCATGAACATTTTATGCATCTCACAGTCTTTAAAATGAAGAAAATAATATGCTAATCTGAATAGTCATAAAATCAAAGTCAGAATATGGGGTTTTTTTCCCAGGAGAGTGGACAATTCCTATTGCTATCAGCTTTCTCCATTGTTACTATAACAAGTAGGGAGAAGACATGGACTAATACAACAAAGGAGTAGAACATGGATTTGGAAATATTCTCTATTTGATGGAACCCAGCAGAGTGGATGCTTGCCCCTTGAGGGCAGGTAAGTTGCTTTAACTCCCTTCTGTATCCTCTGCTCCATCAAGGAGTTAACCACAAATATACAAGTTACACTCTGTGTTTGGATGAATCAAAACTAAGAATAAATACTTACAGTACATATAATGCTATGCTTAATTTTACTAGAAATCACACCAGGGATGGCCAAAGAAGACATTTTTGACTAGGAACTGAGAGTGTGTTTGTGTGTGGGGAGAGTGTCATATGTATTTCTGTAGCACTGGTGTGTGGACAAATCCAGGGAAAGTGAAATCTAGGTAGGGAGATACTGTAGTACAGACTAAAAACAGACAGATGGTCCTTACATCCAAGTATGCATCAAAATCCCCTGATTTGGTGCTTCACAAGGTACAGAGTGCTGGGCCCCACTTCCTGGGAATCTCCAATTTAGTATTTCTGAGTGGGATCTAACAATTTGCATGTCTCCATCTCCCTACTGGGTAATAGTGCTGCTACTAATCCAGGGAGCACATTTTGAAAACTACTGAACCAGACCTTGAAGATCTGGCCCAGCTCACAGGATATGAGCAGGCTGCTTGCCCTGTGATCTGCTCAGAGAAAGGATGAGTTCCTAGATTTCAGAGAGCAGTACTGAGATAATAGAATTGAGTGGACCTTGGAATAGTTTTTAGGGCTCTGCTTCCTCTTGATGGACAGGACTGAAAACTGTACTCTGGTGGCAAAAGCCGAGAATGGTTTGGAGAATCCAGATGACCATTAAGGTCAGCTGACATAAATGAGGTGAAAGATAGAATGCATGAAATTGACCTAGTAATACTTTCAGCTAAGTTAACCTAATTTAGCAATGTAATAGCAAGTACATACATCTAAGCTAGTTTATGTGCAACTTATTCCCTAAAATGTTCTTATGCTGCAAAGAAAGTTTATGCCCTTATAAGCAGACTGTGCCTGCCAAGAAGAATGGAGAAAGTAGAAAATGGGCAGCCCAGGGAGAGGGAAAGCCCATTTTTCTAAGGGAAATGATTTAGAAGAACTATGCCCACTCATTGCTCCCAACCCATCCCACTCAGTTCTCGTTATATCTCCCAGGGTAAAAAACCTTAGGAAATTTCTGAAAATTAACAACAGCTTCAGGAACCAGTTGGTGTGGGGACACGTTTCACCTTATTACAATATTGAAGTGGAAACTACCTAAAATTCAGAACTGATTTCAGATGCTTCGTTATGCTCAGCTAATTAGTTTTTTTGAATTTTAATTCATGAGTATAAAGTTTTTCAATACTGTTTTTAGTGTTCCTTCCAGATGAATTTTGTATAATGCAGTAATCATTTTGGACTTTGGGGTACATCCACATTTATTTTCTTTACAGAATTTTGTGGGCTCAGGTGGATTTTCTCGATTTGCCAACAAAGAAGGAAGAGTGGTATGACATTAAATGAACTATGTCTAAAAAAGGTAGAAATGTTTTAGTCACCAAATGGTCAAATACTTGGTTAATTTTGTTTATGTTTTTGTTAATTTGAAAACAGAAAAAAATAACTGCCTAGTGATCCTTTCAAGGGAAAGCTATAGCTCCACTCATGTATAAAAAGCCACATAAAAGTGACTCTGGAGACCTTGGCTACACACTCAGCGGTCAAATATTTCAATGCTTCGCTGCTCCTGTTCTGGTTACAGGTACATGTGACAGCGCTGCAGCTATGAGTGGAATTTTAAAGAGGAAGTTTGAAGAAGTTGACGGCTCCTCTCCCTGCTCCTCTGTGCGAGAATCAGATGATGAAGTTTCCAGCAGTGAAAGTGCTGACAGCGGGGACAGTGTCAATCCGTCCACGTCTAATCATTTCACCCGTGAGTACCCAGACCATTCCTGAAGCTGGTGCTACAGTGAAGGAATGTGTCATCCTGGACACTTGTATTTTTACCTTTGTTGCTGGTTATTTGTTGTTGCTTAATTTTTTTTAATTGGTTCTTTTTAGTTATACATGACAGTAGAATCCATCTTGACATAATTATAAAAGCATGGAATATCTTGTCTAACTCAGTCAGTGTTAATTTTTTAAATCGATCAAATAGAAAGAAAAATGAATTCAAATTGAAATATTTTTGAATGAATTCTTATGACTTTCTGTAACTTTTGGCAATGGATTATTTGTGCTTTCCAACCAAATTAAAATGGATATTTTATTATTGCTACATTTTCAAGGAAGCCTCTAGGGCCCTGGGATAGAGGAGGAAGTATGGAATACATCCAGATTTGAAAAAATGTCTCCTCCTGAAACTGAAACCATGTTTGGGGGTGGGGGATGCTGTATTTAGGAGTGGAAGGTCTCTGTTAGGGGGAGAAAGAGCTTAGACAGCCCTGCACTGAGAAGAGATGTGGAAGCAGCCGAAGTCCCCTGTGTACAGCCTGAAGCCTCTTCCCCACTCATTCCTTTATTAGGCCACCAAGAAAAAAAATATGTGCTAATCTCTTTGATTCATTTTTCTGCCACATTGTAACATAAGCCCTTCCCATCAGGCAAAGTAATGTGAGGTTGTAAGGACTGATGTGAAAAATTCTTAAAGTAATGTAGCCTATAAGCTGAGGGACACTGACTTGTAATAGCTGAATAATCCTTGCGCATGTGTTTCCTAAGCAGGAAGGTTTTGGCATGTCACAATATCATGATAGATAGCTAATCTTGGTTTCTTTATTTTCTTATTGGCTTATTTTATGAATTTATGGGTCTATAATACCAAATTTAATTTGGAAATGTGGCAACTCTCCCCAAAACCAAATGATTCAAATGTTTTTCTTAAGAGGTAATAAAAGAACTCAATAACTGTTGAGCATGAGATAAATATACTAAAATCAATAGCATTTCTTTAAGCAATTACAACTAATTAGAAAATATGATGAAAGGGCAATTATAACTACTATTGCAGGAAAATAATAAACTATTTGGGGACAAAGTTACTATGCGATGTAGGTAATTTACAAATACATGTACATATCTCATGATGATATGAGTTTGTGCTTTTAACAAAAGAATATATATATTTATTTCTGTGGTTTTAATACAAATAGTGACAATAACAACTCCCCTCCAAGGTTTTGCAAAAATCAAGCACAGCAAGTGAGATGATATACATGAAGGAACTTTGTAAAATGTGAGGCACTAATCACATGTTATATTAAAAATTATGACATAGCTAACATTGATTAACATGTATTCGATGGTCCAAAGAAAAAGGAGAAAAATTTATACTTGGAAAAATATGTTTCATATGGTCTTAGGATGATTTTCTAAAAAGAATATTATAAACATGTAAATATTTGAGATGAGAACTAAGATGCACCTCCTTAAAAGATAATCCAGTAGTAGAAAATATGATTAGCACATATTTTAAAGCATTTAACAACAATAATAAAAATGCAAATTAATGAGAACAATACTGAGATTTCAGTAGTATAAAATTATGGACGTTTTATCCCTTTGAAATTCGTACTTCTCCCTCCAGTGCAAAACACTAGCACCTGAGTGCTGCTGAAGTGCTGCTGTTCTTAATTTGTCAATAAAAGCCAAGCATGGTGGCACATGCCTGTAATCCCAGAGACTTGGGAGGCTGAGGCAGGAGGATGGTGAGTTCAAAGCCAGCCTCAGCAACTTAGGGAGGCCTGAAGCAACTCAGCAAGACCCTGTCTCTAAATAAAATATATTTGAAAGGGCTGGGGATGTGGCTCAGTGTTGAGTGTCCCTGAGTTCAATCCCCAGTACCAAAACATAAAATAAAATACGATATAAATATTTGCAAGTCTGTACTTCAGAGATTTTATCTGAAGGGAGAAACATCAAAAACAAGGGGGAGATTCTATAAATGCAAATGTTGATATTTATTGGTAGTGCCAAAAAGCAGAAGGTGCAAATTGAGAGGGAAAGGAAGGTGAAGTGGAAGAGTGGGAAAATGATCAGTTACATATGGTGACTCAGGGAGTTTATTTTCATGATGGTTATGAAGACTACATGGAAATACAATAAAATGCTTATGAGCTAATGTTATGTAAGAAAAGAACTCAAGTTTCTTCTGTGCTCCCCAGCAAAGACTATAAATGCACAAAGACAAAGAAAGATTTCATGTGTAAGAATTGCAAGCAATTCCATTTGTTGAGGGATTAGAACGATGGATAAATTTTTATATTTACTAATTTTTATTTCTTTTAATAGTCTATGCATTCCCACACAAAATATGTTTCAAATTTAAACAGCAAAAAATAAATGCAGTTCACTTTGTGTTGGTGTAGGCTAAACAGCAAGGGTTTAATGAGTTGAATTATACAATACCTCAGTCGGCTAACGAAGACTTTTTTTATCAGTTATATGCAGCAGAGATGATTTTTCCCATCGGAGAAAATAGGCTTTTTTATGATGCCCAATAATTTATTAAAATGTTTCAGCTCATCATATCATATCAGTGGTAGTAACCATGGTTTGTTTACTAAAATACTGATTTAGGGGCTGGGGTTGTGGCTCAGTGGTAGAGCGCTTGCCTAGCACGTGTGAGTCCCTGGATTCAATTCTTAGCACCACATAAAATAAATAAATAAATAATAAAATGCTGATTTAACTGTGTTAAACAGAGTCTGGTAGATACTGTCATTGATTTTTTAAGGACAATTAAATAAATGATATGGTTAGAAGTGCCCTTTTCATTGAATAGTCCTTGTTCACTGTATTACATTTTGGAGGGAAAGATAAAGTAGGAGAAAGAATGAAGAATCAAATGCAGAATTTCTACCTAGAATATTTGCTCTATAAAAGAGCTGAGCATTTTAACCAGTGAGAGAGAGATGGTTAGAATGGTTTCTTATTTCTAAAAACATGTTTCACATTATTTGCTACTCTGTATACTTTTTCAGGGTCTATTTTATTTATTATATTTTCTAGATTAAGGTATGTGTTTATATTCAGTGTCTCACTAATGTGAATCTATGGTCATAAACTTCCACAAATGTTGCCATTGATAAATTTTGTTTCTTTACTTTTCCACTGTCAAAAATAAAAAGTGATGATCTTAGAATGAAAAGTCTTTTGATGGCTATCAAATTTATGTATCATTAGGAAGCAATTCAGTTTCATATTGAGATTTTTAAAAATGTGGTTACCCTTATTTAAATCTCACTTCCTAGGGTTCATCTTTCAAATTAAAATATCTTGTGTACTCAGTGCTTTACAAGTGCTAACAGATTGTATAATGTAAAATTTTGTTGTTATCACACATATAGAAATTGATAAAATGGTTTGGAACATGTCAACAGCTGTTATAGTAGAAAATTCCATGCTATTCTAAGCTTTCTGTTAAAATATTCAATTTGTAGCACTCCACATTATGATAATAACAGCTTCAAAATGTAAATCTGTAAGAGTATGATGGCTTTTTCCTTCAATTTTTTAATCCTTCTAGGCAACTACATACTTACCAGTGATTCACCAAGGTCATATCTTGCTCTTTCCCTGCAGTGGAAGCAGTAGATTCTGTGTGACTTTGGAATGCTTTGTTTCACCAAATCCCTGTGCTCTGTAGCCAATCAGCCTGTACTTGAGCACTGTCAGAAGGAGAGTTTAAGGAGAAACTGGAAAAGAATGATTTGTTTTCTGCTTTCTTAAGGTTCTTGGCACTTCACAGGAGTAACAAGAAGCTGTATGATGAATCATGGTCCCAAAAGGAACATATTATTTTTCTTGCAACATAGCATTTCCACAAATAAATGTATCATATGTAGGAAGGAAAAAAATAGTCTAGAGGTAAAAGGATAGACATTTTAAAAGAACTTGAAAGCATGCAGTGGTTGTCTTACAGAGGAGTAAGATTTTTAAATTTATAGAACAGTTTCACATTCTTGAGATATTTTAATGTTCAAAAATTGCTGTGATTAGGAGTTATTATTACATACATTTCAAATAAAAACTAACAATCAGAGGTGTTATTATAGTTTACCCAAGAGCTGAGACTTAGAATTTATGCTTCTCTCCTTCCATACCTTTCTCCATACCTCCCTGACCTTCCTTTTCTCTCTGAATACACACCATAAATATGCTACCAAGTGCACCTGAGTCAGAGTGCTTCTTCACTACCGTTTCCTCCCACTGATTCCACATTTCACAGTAGGAGTGAACATAAAGAATCAATGGAAAACAAATTTTGATGTGAAACTTTACTGGAAGTATAACTGAAGTCTGTCTAGCATGTTCTCTTTACTGCAGGTTTAAAATACCTTGAAGATTTAGACATGTTTTCAACAAATAGCGTATGTTATGCTACAGGCCCTGTGCTAAGTAGGACCTTTCAAACCTGTCAAAGTGATAGACTCCAAACAGTAAATACAAATTGAGATACAGCAATGGTTCATATCTGATATTATTTTGAGGTATTGAGATGTTATTCTGATATTATTTTGAGAACTTAATTTTGCACAGACAGTGGTAGCAATCTTCTATCCCTGAATCAATGTTTTTTTTTTTTTGATTGTTTAGGCAGCAACTCAGTGTAGGAGGTTAGAAGTCTTTGTGCAAGAGGTAGGATCTCATGACCTTCAAAAATTCCTTTCTACTCCATGATAATGATACTAAGAACAAGCTTTCAAAATAGTCTTAACATTAGAGCAAGAGCAAGTAGGAAAACATAAACAGCATACACAAAGGCACCTCTGAAAAGCTACTGTTAAATTAAGAGATTCCCCCTCATTTTTTAAAAGAACAGATTATCTTGTGCTTCTGGAACCATACCTGAAACCAGCTGCAGGTTACATCTGGGACCTTACAGATCATGGCAAGGTCACATTCCTATCTGAATACCAGACAAACACCAATTGAATCATCAGGTTTAAGTACAGTTTGTTGGAGATAGGGGAGTTAAGTAGTTGGGATAATTAGGAGTAGATGAAGATAGATATGAACCTACTACTCCTTTAGAAAATATTTACTTGAATATTCTTTAAGGCCTATCGACTGATGAAATTGTTATCAGTTCATTACACCTGAGAGGTCATGGACTTCAATGGTGATAAATCAGAAATAGCTGTTATGTATACTTCCTCTGACCTCACTTCCACCATTTTTCAGGCTGAAATGCCCTGCCTCCCAACCCACGTCTATTTCAGCTCTGTGCTTGTTCCCAGGTTCTTATCTTATCATGGATTTTCCATGAAAACCTTATTAAGTCACATTCTTCATTCTCTTCACCATCCCTCACAATCTGTTGCTATTTCACCAATATTCCAAAGGTTCTGCTAATTTTCTGTCTACTTTCCATTTCAGTGTTTCCTGCCATGCTCTTTGATGTTGTTATCCATTTGATGGCTGCTTGACAGTCCTCCATCCTGGATTCTTTACTTCTGTTCTATCCATGACCTTTACCACCACCACATTAGAGGACTTATGTACACAGCCATATGTTTTTACAAATGAGAACAACTCTGCCTCTGAAATGCATAATTCCTGTATCCTGAACTTAGACCACAGCCCCTTTCTTCCCACTTCTTTCCTCCCCAATAGTTTTCAACCTCATTCTCTTGGTTTCCCAACAGGACACCACCTCTCTTCTTAACAAATCTTCCCACACCTCACACCATTTGCCTCATTGCTTAAGTCTCATATTTTCTTGTGGGTCAGGACTCTTTCCCTCACATCCTTCATTCCACAGCCTTCACTTATCCATTTTTCATTCAGACCACCTGAAAACTAGTAAGAAGGTATGGAGAAAATTTAAAAACTTTATGTTCACATTTAGTTGCTCATGATTGCCATGCAGCCACACTACGAGGTACCCATAATGAATTATCTTTTCTTTCTCAAATTGCTCACTCTTCCTCAGTCCCTTTCCCCTCAGTTCCTACCTCATGTACAGCAGACCTCTGTGCCTTCTTGTCACTTTGCAGCCTGCCTCCTTGTTTGTCCTTACCTGGGGGTCCTCACCTTAATAGGCAGGGCACTCAAAATGAGCATTGAAGGAACGAGTGAATGCTCACTAGAGACAGAAAAGATGCCTAGCCCTTAGTGAGCACTTAACATCTATTTATGTATGTGGATAAATCCACGCACACTTATCAGACATTTGACCACCTGCTCTTCCTGAATTACTACTAGGAGCTGGAAGCATAGCAGTAAATAAGACATGCTCCATTTTCTGTAGAAACTCATAGTCTAGTATCACTTTAGTACTTTTTCAACATGTACTTTGTTGTTTTACATCATAGTTATTTATGGAAACACCTTATCTTTTCTGGGGATTTATAGACTTTGTATTCTTCCCATTACTTAAACTAGTTCTGGTTCAATTACTGTTAGATACTTGACAAATAGCATTTAGTTTTGCAAAGACCTGTCTTTTTTAATACAATGAAACCTTATAAAGTTAAAAAAATTAAGCCAATGCATTTATTGTAGGACTTGATGATGACATGGACATTAGTGGAAATATCAGTTTAGAAGTTAATTCTGTAATTTATGATATTGATGGGTGTCATTGTGCTATATCAGGATCCTGATTTATCGGTTATCATATCCAACTACATGTAATGGTGAAATGTGCTTAAAATAGGGTTCCACTGTAATTATGTATTCTTAACATGAACCTTTCTCATTTCATTTGCTTATATATAGCTTTCCCAGGCAGAAACATCACTGTTTAATTGGATGCTGTGCAGCTATTTATGCAGTAGCTATATAACACACTTGAGGAAATCCAAGTTGCTTTCACCTTCACCATCCTTTGAATCAGCTAGGGAAAAAAAGGCATTATGAAATCAGATCACTAACATCATATAAATGCAGTTCATTTAGCTCTTGTTTGATTTGTTTTAAATTTGGAATGGGGACCTTGCCTTAATAAAGGGTAACATTAGATTTAGCTCTTTATTTCAGTCTACTGAGATTTTTTTTAAAAACTGTTTTTGTCTTCCTGTGTATTCACTCTTTCTCCCACAGTCATATTCTATATGGATATAGCTCACATCCACCCATTTATCTCCATTTGAGTTATATCACTCAAATCCACACAACTGTCATCTCTCCTTTGTCCTGTTGTATAAGCCTTCCAGTTGCTCTCCTTCTTCGCTTGTCAACCCTCAGCCTCTTGTCTATAGCAGTCCTTCAAACACTGCCAACCCTTAACCACTTTCAACTAGACTCCTTACTGTGGCTTCCAAAGCCCTCAACAGCACCATATATAGAACCTATGCGCTTCAGCCTTCTCTCCATCTCTAAACTCCAGCTGCACTGATCTCAGATGCATTCTTTAAACATAAAAAAATGTTGTGCTATGCTCCTGCCTGAAAAATCTTCCCATGACTAACTTTATATTTCATAATACTGGCTAAGTATCAGCTCTTTACTGTAACCATCCCTGATCACCCTACCTGAAGCATACAGGTCTGAAGTCCTCCTCTCTTAGTTATAGGTATGAAAATTATAGATATCTTAGAGCTCCTTTCAAATGTGCAGGAAAAAAAGAGACACAAATGAAAAGAGATTGAAAAGAAAATCTCAAAACTAGGCATTTACAATTTTCTCCCATTTTATATAATTAAGTTTTTCCACAGTGCATTAACAATGTATACGTAGGTTCACTTTATTCTAAAATCCCTACAAAATAGTCAAGGGCTAAAAAAGAAAAAAAAAATAATCAAGTACAATATTGAACAAGAATAAGGAACGTGAAGAAAGGATAGGTTTTTATCTTAATGGATCTCAATATTTAAAATTCTGAAAGTAGTTAAAACCCAGGAATTCGCTTGAGTCTACACATGGAACAAATAGCTTAAAAACAGACCCACGTTTGAATGACAACTTGGTATATGTCATAATAGACATTGTAGATGGGAAAGAAAAGACTGTCCCAATAAGTGGTTTTTTTAATTAAAAAAGGATAAAATTAGATCCCTGCCTCATACCATACATGAAGATAAATTCCTAGTGAAGTAAAAATCTAAATGTAAACCATATTTAAACTGTAAAACTTGAATAAAAGTATAAGAAAATGTATTTATAGCAAGGTAATGTGCAAAAAGAGTGAAGCATAAATAGTATATATTTAGGCATATTAAAATAAAACCTCATATATGAGCAAATATACCAATAAGAAAGTGAAAAGATGGCCTACAGACTAGGAGATATTTGAAAATCATTAAATGACAAGGAATTAGTGTTTGAATATAAAAAGAACTATGAAACTAAGGAAAAGGTAATGCAACAAAAATAGACACCATATATAATACATAGAAAAAATGCTATGCAATTATGAACCACTCTATTAGGAATCAGAAAGAAGATACTGTTTCACATATATCATCAGATTAGCAGAATTTTAAAGTTTAACAACACCATGTGTTGATTAGCTGACTGACAAAGGGGCTTACCTTACTATAGCAGGAGTGTCAGGTGGATCAACCACCTATAAAACCCTCTCATGAAAAGTTAAAAAGTCAGACTAACTGCTCATTGCTATAGGATTGCGTAAACTGTAGTTTGTTATAATGATAGATTGGATACAGACTGAGTTGAATAACCAGGCTTACATATGTACACCGTTAAGTAAAATACACAAAATTGTAAAATTCTACAGTTTGATAGCACTTATGTTATTAATACACACACAGAGCAACACTTTATTTTGCAGGATAAAATCAACACAAGAGGGATGGTACAAACAATGTGAGATAAAGAGTAAAAGAATTTGGGGGATGCTTTAACTCTGCCTTCTCACTTTTATTTATGTTTTAAAAGCAATCTGAAGTAAATAGGGCAAAACATTAATGTTCATTAAATATGGGTATTAAAGTATGTATTATTTTCTCAAAGTCTGAAACATTTTCATAATTTTAAAATATAAAATTTAGAGTCCTTTTTTGTAAGTTTTAAAGACCTACTATGTAAGTGTTTCATATCTTTCTCTTATAGTAAAAATCAATGTATCACCCCCACTCCTCCCCATTATTCTCTTTCTCAGTAACACCCCTTTTTTATTCATCATAATACATACAGAGTTTGCAGTATTTTATAGTATGTTGGTTCCTTTTGAATACCTGTCTTGTTTGCATTCATATTTCTATTAGAGAAGGTGGACTTTTGGCACAACAATATGAACTTCTAGGCAGAACTTGGTCATTAATTAGAACTAAATTTAACAAGTTCATTTAGGGACTTCATCTTGTCCAAGGTGACAGTCATGTAACATCATCAGTTATTTGTTTGAAATCCTTTTACACACATTTATCCATTGTCTAAGACCTAAAATGTAAGGAGCCTTACCTATTCCAAGTGTTAGTCCTCCAGAGATATTTAGAAAAATCACCCATGGAAATAGCATCTGTGCTTATAAAATACATGGTACTGATTCTCTACCCTATGGTGTTAAAACAGAATATTGTCTCTTTAGATGATCATCAGGAAAGTAGTAGTCCTTTGGGAGCTATGATGAAAGATATTTGGGTTTGCAATGATTTTTGTTTACCTAGTGAATCAGTTGAACATGTGAGAATGGGACTTAACTGCAAATTTGTTTATAGAATGTTTCTGAGAGTTTCTCTCATTGGAGTTATTTATAGTGTATTTGAGGACATCTTTGTTTTCAACGTTTATGCTTGTGTACTATTAGTATTCCCATGTAGAATCCAATTGAAAATTCTGTCTTGTGCTTTTACTTTGCAAATTCCACAAAAAGTACTAATCATATGAATGATTGTAATAAATTTTGTTTTGGGCTGTCTAAACAGGTAGTAGACTCAAAGTATACAATTAAAACTGTAAAAAGAGTTTAATAATATGGGACCAAGAAAAATCAAGAGATGACAGTTGGAATAAAGATGTATATGTGTGTCATTCCCCTGGCAATGCAAAATTTGAGAAATAAATAGAATATTCATGTATGCAATGATTTTAAAAAACTACTTTCAAGGCTAATTTTAACTGAAATAAAAATGTCCACTCTGGAGCATCTCATGATCATAAAGAAATATTCTGAGTTTTTCCTTCCTTTTTTTTCTTTTTCTTTTTTCATTTTCTATTGGTTATATACAACATTAGGATTCATTTTGACATAATTTTGAATGAATGTAATATAATTTGTTCTTAATTCTGTCCCCAGTATTTCCCCTACCCTCTTCTTCTCCTTCCCCCTGGTCTCTTTACTCTACTGATCTACTGATCCTTCTGCTATTTACTTACAGTTTTTATTTTAAATTAGTGTCTTGTGGATATACATAATGGTGAGATTCACTGTCGAATATTCATATATGCATATCAGAAAGTTAGGCCAGATTCATTCCACTGTTTTTCCCTTATTTCATCCCTCCTCCCTCCCACCCCAATCCTGTTCTACTCCTCTGGTCTTTCTTCTATTTTGATGGAATTTCTCCTCCCATTTCTTTTCTCTTTTTTTCTTTCTTTTCTTTTTTCTTTATTTTTGAACTTCTCCAATGAAAAGCACAGATGAATGAAGAACTAGAAAGTTCATTCTGTAGCTCCAAAAACATGTAATTATCTGATAAATATTGTATATAAAGCTAAATATCTACATTTGTCTCATTCATGGGCTAATTGTGTTTTAATATTGGTGAGCTCAGCCTTGCTTTGTGAACACAATATGCAGGCATTTAGGCAGTATATTTTAAGTGGTTTTTTTTCTGTCTTAAAATATCTTCTACCATGTGACTGAAATTCCCACCATTAATGTAAACCCCAGGGATGATCTCTGTGGGATAACTATTAAAATCCACATATAGATAGTATGTATTTAGTAGTTTAAAATGTAATGTCTGAAGTTGTTACCTAAATTCTCCTGAAAGATTATCTACTAGGAGGCAAGTATTGTAATGTCTTCAATTTTAGATTTCCTTATCAAAGTATATTATAAGCTAAATTGAGTGAATAAGGGCAAAATGTTTTACATTGTACTGAGTCTAAAGCTCCCAAAAAGGTGATAGCCATAGTGATGATGGTGGTGATGATGATGTTTTCAAAAAGGGACAACCCAAATTATATTAATAGCTCTCCTAAAAAGCAACTTAAACAGAGAGTAGAACTTCAGACAACCGTCCCTATAGTAGTCATGGTGTTGGTACAGTAGGAGAGAATCCTGGAAGAGATCCAAATGAGTGACACAACATTTTCAAACGCAGGCAAGTCGAAGCACCCAGGTGTATGACAAGAGGGGACAAATCACAGCAGCTATGAAAGGATAAATTCCAGTTTGCTCTTTCCATTCCTGCTGGCATTAGTCTTTAAAAAAATCATGAATTCAGAATAATTGCAGCAGCAACAACTGACATTTATTGAATTTTCACAAGCATTCAATGGGAGTCACTGCAGTGACAGTTTACATGCATAATCTTACTTAATTAGCACAACCGATGGGGCATCTGATGCCTGGATTTTAAGTAACTTCCCTGAATCACAAAGCTAATAAACAGTTGGACCAGGATTCGATCCTGACTCTGGATCCTGTACTTTATTGCATTGCTTCCTACAAAGACACTGAAGACAGTGTATCAATCATTCTTATTCTGCATCACTTTTCAAACTTCAGGAAACATCTCATAACATTTTACATCCAGTTCAGGAAATACAGCACAGGCCACTGCTAATTAACAAAACAGCCCATGAATCCCATCTTAAAATGAGACAATTTCAACAAATATTACACAAATTGGCATCAAACTGAATATACTGTATCTGCTAACATTTCCTGTATAAAATTCTTTGCAGTGGTATCATGAACCTTAGTATTCAAATCAAATGCCATGGCTAAGAGAACTTTGGGCTCTTGGATTTTTCTGAAGCTGAACCACCTGCCATTTTGTTTGTTTGTTTGTTTTTTATTTTTTGAGTTGTAGTTTTCATTTCCTCAGAGAAATGGAAAGAAAGGAAAAAGAGTTGCTGACAGTATTATGACCGAGGGGTAAGACTGGCATCCTGGACCCACTCAGCCAAGCCTGCTTCCTGGCAGGAAGTGCTTCAGAGCTGCGGAGACTAGGGTGTTTCGGCAGCTGCCTCCTCCTTGATTGACCACATCAGCCTTTAAAAATATCTATGGAGTCATTAATGTCAGCCATTCGCAGAGCTCTCTTGTAGACTGTCTTAATGGAAACATGTGAGAGCTTTTGAGTGCACTCCAAGATGCGATTTATGGGAAATAGCCACAGCAAGTGTTTGCTTGATGTCTTTTAGACTCATTCCCCTGAACTCTAGCCACTATTAGAACATCGATAAAGCATGAGTTTTGTGTAAACACCAGGACAGAGAAAAAAGTGTTGGCACAGGTATTTCTGGAAATTTTTCTATAACATTAAGGGAAATTTGCTAGAAGAAATAAATAGCAACATGTTGCCAAGTCAAAGAGAGGCAGATAGAGAGGAAGAGAAAAACTAATGCAGTTGATTGAAAATGAATATTTACATACTCAGAATATGGGATTAAGAAATGAAAAAGGACAGCAAGTAGGGGAAGCATTGCAGAATGGTAACTGTGCTTGGCTCAGGCACCCAGCACAGACAGCAAGGAAATGGGTGATAAATAAGAATTATAAAACCCATTGTTAATTGTTACTGTTTCAGTTTGTGTGTGTGTGTGTGTGTGTGTGTGTGTTACTAGAGATTTGAACCCAGGACTGTGCATGCTAGGCAAGAGCTCTTCCACACAATTACATTTGCAGTCCTTTTTTAAACACTTTAATTTGAGACAGAGTCTTGCTAAATTGCCCAGACTGGCATCAAACTTGTGATTCTTTTGTCTCAACCGCCCTAGAAGCTAGGATTGCAGGCCAGCTCCTGGCCAAATTAGCACCTTCTACAGTTTCCAGTAGAAATACTGAATCTATTTATTTCAATCTCATAACAACAGTAGGTTTTATTTCCTCAAGTGGTTAAAAAATATGAGATTTTAAAAATTTGATATTTACTCTTATACTTTACATGTTAATATTCTCACTGCAATCTTATAAAATGGGTATTATTTTTAATCTTAATGTTATAGATGATGAAACTAGAGTTTCAAGAAGTTTAGTATATTTCACAAAGTCCTGCCAGCTCAGCGAGTCTATCTTTTTCTTCATTGGTATGTAATTCTTAATCTAGGCTTTGTTTTAACATTTGCAGAATTCTAAATGAGTGTAATTTAATTTTCTAAGTATCCAATCAAATCATTGTTGAATTATGTAATGCAAAAAAGTCTTAATTACACAGCTTTAATTTATATTGCCAAAAAGTAAAAATGTTTATAATTTAACACATTCCCTCTTGCCTTTAATTTTTTTTATAAAAATTACCTTTGTAATGCCCAGGTAATATTTATAAAACCACAGCAAGACATTGCCAAAGTACTACATGCTTTTTACCATATGTGGAAATTTTCTTTAAAAACATTATTTTTGTGGTTATTCTTGGCAACTAGTTAGGTCTTCTGTTTTCAAAACTGTTATGTGTAGAGTAGTAAAATCAATAACCCTAAAATTCCTGAATAATACAACCGTGTGTGTGTAAAGCCATGTGTGAAAGAGTACTGTGGATATGGTTTGGATAAGTGTCCCCTAAAGGGCCATGTGCTAAAGGCATGGTTGCCAGCCTGTGGGGTTATTGGGAGCTGGTGGAACCTTTGAGGGGAGGAAGTTAGGTCACTGGGGAGAGATATCCTTGGAGCATATACTGGAACCCCCACCTCCTTCTCATTTTGCTCCCTAGTCATCATGAGGTGAATAGACCTCCTCTACCACATGCTTCCACTAGGGTATCTGCCCTCAGAGGCCCAAAGCAGCAGGACCATAAGACCTTGAACTGAAACCTCTCAAACTGTGAACCAAATAAAACTTTATTAAGTTAATTATATCAGTTTTTCTTTTTTGCAGTGATTTTAAGCTGACTAATATAAATGCTATATGACCTACATTGATTTCATTCAAAGTTTAAGGACATTTGGATGAAAGTGTGAGTTATACTTATCAAAAAAAATTATAAAAAAATATTATTTTACACATATTAAGAATCTTGGGTGCTGAGTATTAAACATGGCCATATGAACATTAATTTAAATTTACAATTAATTTTTTAAAGAATAATAAAAAGCTCATCACTTTGTAATTATTATATATGTTTGTTTTGTGGTTTATTTTCAATACTAGGGATTGAGCCTGGGGAGCTTCTCTGAGCTACACACCCAACCCTTTTTATATTTTATTTTGAGATAGGGTCTTACTGAGTTAAGAGTATTGGTAAATTGCACAGGCTGGCCTTAAACTTGCTATCTTCCTGCTTCACCCTCCCAAGTCACTGGGATTACATGTACGTTCTACCATGCCTGTTTATACGTGTTCTTGAGATTATTTGCATCTGTTATATCTCAATGGGGAAAATACTAAATGATAGTATATTATGGCACATCTGTTACCAACTGCTACCATCAGTGTTGTAAGGTCAATAACTCAGAATCAACTGTCGTCAGAGATTTATACTGTGGAAATTGACAAACACTATAAATTAGGTTTGATTTGCTTATTTATTTAGATTTTTGTAGACTTAAAGAAAACTATAGAAAATTGTGATTGTTGTCAATTTGAATGATGGTCTACAGATATTCTAATTTGTTTTAAAAATATAATCCAGCTTTTTTCTTAAAATTCTTAATCATTTCCAGCTTCCTTTGGCTGTAAGCTTTGTCCAATTTGTGGTCAACTAGCACAGTTAATTAGTATCTAAAGTTCAGGTTGGAATTTGAGTGCCAAGATCCGGTTCAATCCCACACTGACAACTGGATCAGCTTCATGGGCAAGCCCTAATTTTGAAAGAGGTACCATGTCTGTTCTAATATAGAAACTGGCTAAAGGATAGATAAGTGCACCTATTCACAGTAACTGAAAATTTTGGTTTAGTTTGTGGTGCTCAGAGTTCTTTTTCTTTTTTCTTATTCCATATTTTTAATTGGTGCATTACATTTGCACATATGGGTGGATTTGTTGCCACTTATTTGTACACATCACACAATATAAAATTATAATTTGGCCTATATCACTCTCCAGTGTTTTCCTTTTCCATCCCATCCTCCCTCCTCTGGTCCCTTTCCTTTATTCTGCTAATCTCCCTTCAATTTTCATGAGGCTCACTCCACTTTTTTTTCCTTCTTTCTATTTTCCACATATGAGTGAAAACATACAACCTTTGACCTTCTGAGTTTGGCTCATTTCTTTTCATATGATGGTCTCTAATTCCATCCATTTTCCTGCAAATGATATAATTTCATTTTGCTTTATGGCTCAATAAAACTTTGTGAATATATACCACATTTTCTATAGTCATTTGTCTGTTGAGTGACACCCAGGCTGGTTCCATAGTTTGGCTATTGTGAATTGACTTTAATCTTTCAGATAAATACTGAGGAGTGGTGTAGCTGGGTCATATGGTGGTTCCATCCCTCATCTTTTGGGGAACCTCCATACTAATTTCCATAGTAGTTAGACTAATTTACAATCCCACCAACAGTATAAAAGTGTCCCTAACTGCTAATGATGTTGAACATTTTCATATATTTTTGACCATCTGTATTTCTTCTTTTGAGAAGTATCTATTTAGTTTATTTGCCCATTTATTAATTGGTTTGTTTTTTTGGTGTTAAGGTTTTTGAAGGTTTTCTAAATATTAATCTGTCAGCAGAGTAACTACCAAAGATTTTCTCCTGTTCTGTGTTCTCTCTTCACATTCCTAATTGTTTCTTTTGCTATACAGATGATTTTTATTTGATGCTATCCATGTATTACTCTTGGCATTATTTCCTGAGCTTTAGGGGTCCTACTGAGAAAGTCATTGCCTGTGTCTATATACTGGAGTGTTGACCCAGTGAGTTCTTCTAGGAGTTGCATAGTTGCGGTTCTAATTTCTATACCTTTGATCCATTTAGAGTTGATTTTTGTGCTGAGATAAGAGCCTAGACTTTTTCTTCTACATAGAGATAACCAGTTTCCCCAGATCCATCTGTTAAAAGAGACTGTCTTTTCTACAATGTATGGTTTTTGGCACTTTTGTCAAAGATCAGATGACTGTATCTGAGTGGGTTTATCTCTGTACTTTATATTCTGTACCATGGTCTGTGTATCTGTTTTTAATGCCAGTGTCCTGCAGTTTTTGTTACTATAGCTCTGTAGTGTAATTTGAAGTCAGGTATTATGATGCCTCTAGCACTGCTTTGATGACTTAGAATTGCTTTGACTATTTTAGGTCTTTTATTCTTCCAAATGAATTTTAGGACTGTTTTTCCTAGTTCTGTGAAGAATGTCATTGGAATTTTGGTGGAGATTGCATTGACTTTCTGTATTCGTTTTTGTAGTATGACCATTTGAACAATATTAATTCTGCCTATTCATGAACATGGGAGGCTTTCCATCTTCTTCTGTCTTCTTCAATTTCTTTCTTCAGTGTTCTATAGTTTTCATTGTAGAGATCTTCACCTCCTTTTTTTAGATTTACTACTAGATATTGTCTTCTGAGGCTGTTGTAAATGAGATTGTTTTTCTGTTTTTTTCTCAGCAGATTAATTATTTGTATATAGGAAAGCTATTGATTTTTCTGTGTTGATTTTATAACCTGCTACTTTACTGAATTTATTAGTTCTAGCAGTCTTTTGGTGAAGCTTTTTTGGTTTTCTAATTATTGAATCTACAAACAATATTAGTGTAACTTCTTCCTCTCCTCTTTCATCCCTTTTATTTCCTTCTTTCTAATTGCTCATTCAGGGATCTTTAGTGGTCCTTGTCATCATATTAGCTAATATTTGCTAACCACCAGTCAGCACTAACATTTAATTAGGCTCTGAAAAATTCACAAAGTTAGGCACCCTTGCTGTGGAGGAGTAATATCAGTAGGAAGACACTGTGAACCAAGAACTAAACAGTTGAACATTTACACACATTATACCTCTTCATAGAATTGTATAGCCCGCATTAGGAAGTCTTTACTATCCATTCACCTCTTCCACTTGTCCAGGGACCACCACAAACAGGTCATATATGTAGAAAAATATTAGCGTATAAATAGTGCAGTGGAAATTAGAAATAATAACCTTCCTAAAAATGACAAATGCTCCACGAAGAATTGCAAAGGATATTTATAGGAGATCCAAAATTTGACTTGGTTTTGAAAAAAAGAATCAGTAATGTATTAAAAGTTGGAAGAAGTGACTTATACCAGGATTGTTATCCTTAGGAGTGTTGTTATTTATGTGGGGTGAGTTTAGGAGGCTGTTCAAAAGCACTGTGACAAGTGAGGAGTGCATTGCTCTTCATTCAGGTATACCCTTCCCATTCTTTCTTTAAGGGTTTTAAGGTCATACAGCTGTCAGTCCCACTCAAGGTAGTGGGTGACTTTGTCTCTTAAGTTAGTTGTCACACAGAGACCCTAGTAGTATCTAAATTTTGAGGGAAAAAATGCAGAAAATGAGCAACAAAAAGAGAAGTATAGGCAGTTATCTTCTAATTCATAATTTACCCAAACTTGTTTCTAGAAGGGAGAGTAGATGAGGGATTTCTAAGGGCTAGCCCCTCTACTCTATCCTACTTTTTCATTCATTAAGTTGTGAAATTTAAAAATCACAAAGTATATTTTCATCTTACCTAACCCCTTTTTGAATCAAATTCACCTAATCTAAAAACAACTACTGTGGTTCACATTGACTTCTCAGTACCGAAAAGTATTTCACTGGTTTGTAGTCAAGGAAGAATCATCGCTTCCTGGTGAATTAGGTCGTTGGGGTCACCTGTGATTTTCTTTCTTTGTGGTGCTGGGGATCAAATCCACAGTCTCATATATGCTGGGCCAGTGTTCCACCACTGGGCCAGCTTCCCAGGGCGCCTATGCATGCGCGCATGCGCGCGCGCGCGCGCGCGCGCGCACACACACACACACACACACACACACACACACACACACACCATGCAAAGCGTTGTCAAAAAGAAACGACTTAAGAGTTTAGAAATTTTTGCCTGATATTGGCCAGTATCCTTGTATTAAAAAAAAAAAAAAAAATTCGACCTTGGGTTATCTCCCTACTAACTCAAGTTGATAAATATAGATAAATATACTCGATTGCTTATATAGCCACTTAAGTCAGAAGGACTCTTTATCTTTAAAAGTTCTAAAGTTAGACATTCTAAGAACAGAGTTTAAAGAGTTCTTTCGAACCTACTAGAGAACCCATTTATTTAGTAATTAGGCAGTCTTGCTACTCTGAGGAAGACTCTTGAAGAAATGCCTGGTAATCAAAGCACAAGACTCAGATGAAGGGCGTGGATCTGTAGTGGTCACCCAAAGGAAATGTACTTCCCTCTTATATGTCATACGAGCCAAAGTACCTAAATGCAAAAATTTTAAATACTAGAAATAAAGGCAGCTTTGTACTTTTAAAATACTTACTATGAGGTTTTCTATGAATGTTATGGAAGCATGTAAGCAATATAAATTTTAATAGTTTTCCCTGTTGTTAAATTTGATAAAGCCAGATTTTATGCCTATGTAAATCTCACAAAATGATCTATCTAATCATCTACGGTCTGAAAATTTAAAAAGTAAAATAGGGAAGAAAATCAAATTTTACAAAGTGAATAAAAACACTCTTTTTAAAAAATCTGTGAAAATGCTGCTATGATTAAATAAAATACATTTGCTTAAAATAATTATAGGTTCACAGTGACTTTTTTTCCGTGTATTTTCCCAATTAAAAGCTAATGTGAGGAATATTAATTGTGACATTAAAAGCAAGCCATTGTCTTGAAAATACTGAAAAACCATTGCCCTACATTGCCCCTGTGTAACAGGGCTGGTAAGGTAGGCCATTTGATACTTAGCATTTCATAGGTGTTTCTGTCACCTGCAAAATAGACTACTTTGCTAAAGTTAACATTACATAAATGCTCATTTGGCTTAAGAATTATTATTATTTAGAAGGTTAATAAAGCAGAAAAGATTTCATTTAATTGCTGTTACAGGATTTGTGAAATATTGCAGGCTCCCTTTTGTTAAATCGTGACTGATTTAACAAAATACCCTAAGATATCAGCCAGTAGTGAACAGTAATAGTAGTGGTAGTCCCTGAATGCAGTAACTAATCTTTTAGTATTTGTAATATGCCTATCATTCAATGGATCCTCATGTATTTTCATAGAAGGTTATCTTGAAGATATTATATTACAATTTCTTTCTACAACCAAAATTTCAAGGTTGCCCTTAAATGCCCTCAAGCTTTATTTTCCATCCTCAAATTAAACTTTTATATTTATATATTACACTATATTTTTATTCTTTATATATGACCAATTATTCAGCTGGCCTCTTTCTTGTCTGCTTTTCCTCAAAACTATACTTTAGGAGAGAAATGACCACCATATGGGTAACCTGGCTTCTCTTACCTTTTTAAATTTTTTTCTTTCTCTATTATAAAAGTATATAAGGTGGAAGAGATGATCACATTATAATAGATCTTAAACTAGAAGTCAGAATCCAAGCTAAACTAACAACTATTCTTGGTAAGCAATCCTGGATCGTCACAGTCCTAGGTATTGTGTTGTTTCTTGTCTGGTCATAGCTGTTCTTGGCAGCTCTTACCATAGCTGTCCTACAAAATATTATTTGTGTCTGCTAAACTCTTTCCTTTCTCTCTCTCTCTCTCTCTCTCTCTCTCTCTCTCCACCCACCCCCTTTTGAATATTATTGATGCCAACTCTGGCTTTTTATCTCACTTTCCTCCTGGCAGGTACAATTGTTCTCAAGTATGCTTCCATTTGCTATACTCAGAATGAAAGATACAAAGAAATAAAACAGAGCCTAGTGCTCAAGGAACTCCTAGCTGTACTGAAGGGAAAAAGGGGACACAACAGTTTTCCATAACAGCATGAAAATGAGTCAGAGGAAATAAGGAAAAATGTATGAAGCAGCACAGAGGTGAAATATTACTTCTTAGAAGGGTTATGAACCAGGAAGATCATACAGAGGAGGAAATGTTGGAGCTCTTTTGTTTTTATTCAATTGCAGAAATTGATATATCTGTATTTTTAAAAGTTAGCTCAAGTTCTCATCATTGTCCCAGTTGGTCTTGTCTTGTTCTTGATAAACTTTCTCCCTTTGGGGAAAAAAGTCTAATTTAAACAGTCTCCCTACATTTTAGTCTTATACCTACATAGCCGTGTGTCTCTCTCTCTCTCTCACACACACACACACACACACACAACTATTCGCACACAAGACACATTGTCCTCTCTCAATTGCTTTGGCCTTATTTACTGCTTGCCTCTTATTTTGATTTCCCACTTGCTGTTTCTACCTGTGTGCTATTAAATGTTTTTACAGTTGAGAATGTTTATTTTGCTCTTTAGAGCCTTCAGCTTTGCCACTCTGGGAATTTTTTTCAGATCATTTAACACGCTCCTGTCCTCTCATGACCCTTGAAAGGCAGGCAGAGCTTTCTTCTTTGTGCTGATCCCTCTCCTCTGTTGTGAAACATTTCCTTTCTAACAGGCATCTTACTGTATCTCTACCATGTTTTCTACATTGGAAAAATAATTCCTGGAGTTACTAAAGCAGTCAAAAACGAGAGTGTCTCTCAGTTCAAGTTTAAAAAGTTCTTCCTTGCAGATGGTTATTTTCATTCTAGCAGTCTAGTTCCCTTCTTTTGTAAGTGCATTTCCCATTGTGCTAATACGTAGCTAGACTTCCCTCGTTCTCATTTTGCTTTGTAGATCTTTTGATGGGTTTTTTTGTTGGGTCTATACATTTTTGTCAGAGTTAAAATATCTATATTTAAAAATATAATATACTAAAAAGAAGCATATATTTAATATTTTTTGGTTTTAGTATCTATGTAGTAGTTCAGATGTAACAAAATAATAGTTTTAACTACATTATGATATATAGCTGATCATTAAGCATCTTACATAGCTTAAAAATAGGTTTATTTCTCTCAACATAAGGGTCTAATCATAAGCAGTATAGTGCTAATAAGGAAGCTTGGTGGTTTTGGGAACTTACATTACTTCTGTCTTGTTGATCTGTCATTCTTTTTTTATTTCTTAATTTTTTTTTTGGTACTAGGGATTGAACTCCAGGGCACTCCACCACTGAGCCACATCCCCAGCCCTATTTTGTATTTTATTTACAGACAGGGTCTCACTGAGTTGCTTAGTGCCTTGCTTTTGCTGAGACTGGCTTTGAATTTGCAATCCTCCTGCCTCAGCCTCCAGAACCACTGGGATTACAGGCGTGTGCCACCTGTCTGGCTGATCTGCTGTTCTTAACACACAGTTTCCACCTCGTGTTTGAGGTTGGTTACTGGAGCGCCTGCTGCCACATTACCCTGCCTCCAGCAGGTGGGGTGTAGGAAGAAAACTTAGAGAAAGGTGCTTCTTTTTTTTTTTTTAATTTTTATTTTTCCAGACTGCATTTTGATTCATTGTACACATATGGGGTACAACTTTTCATTTCTATGTTTGTACACAATGTAGATGAAAGGAATTTCTTTTAAAAATAAAGACCCAGAAGTTGCCATGTGCTGTGTTTTTTGATACCCCATCATTAAGAAGCTAGTCACATGGCCCCACTTAACTGCTAGGGAGACTGAGGGATTCTCTTAAAATTGCATCACTAGAGAGTAAGTGTAGATGTTGACGAAAAAGTTCCTAATCACTATTACAAGGAATTCTCGTGCATGCCACTTTCTTCTACAGTCAGACATCACAGTTTTAGGAATTTGGTCTTCACCTTTGTGAAGCAGCTCCATACCCAGGCCTTCCAATATAATGGGGTTTTGAGTCATGTTTCCATATTGATCTTTGTAAGTGTCTTGGTAGTAAAGTCTCCAGCCTTAAGATATTTGGTGGTGTGCGGTCACTGATTGTTTCTCTCCTCCCTGAGTTCCTACTTCTGAGCATTGGATTCCACTTATAGATGGCTGTTGCCCAGGATTTGTCTCCTGGCTTTACTTTTCCTATCTATTTTCCCTTTTCTTTTTAGAGCAAAGACAGGTGAGGTGACCTTCACACAGGCTATTTCTCTCTTCGCTGCCTTTTCTTGCTGTATCAGCACATGAAATCCATCAGCTTCATTTTCCCATCCTTCTTAGAGTCTTCTCTTACTGCTCCCCACCCTACTATCTAATGAATTGTTACTCCAGCTCAACTACTGTTTCTTCTTTCATCCTGGTCCCTATAGGAGATTCAGGAAAAACATCCTAGAAAATTTGGGGTAGAAGGGAAGCAAATCGACATTATTTTATGTTACTTTTACTTCTAGAGGAATATTACTAAATATTTTATTGATTTTTATTCAGACACTACAGGTCAATGCTCTTTAACAAAACACAAGTCCAGAACTTAGATTCTGAATTTACACACACTGCCCAGTTTGCATGGGACCTCCTGAAAAGCATAGGCAAAAATTGTAGTATCAGGTCATTCCTTTCTCCAAAGTTTGTCTTTTTTTTTTTTTCCTCCTTTTTGATGCAAGCTCCCAAGTTCCTCACTTTCAGGGATTTAAATGACTACAAATGTCCTGTGAGTCTATCTGTTTTGAGGTACTACAGGACCTACGTGGTCCCTTGGTGGCCAGCTGCTCTTGTCCATTGTTACACTGGCACCTGGTGGATTTTCCCCAGAAAGTCTCCTTTTACACAAAAGCTGCATGTTTTATTTTTCCCTTCTCTTAACTAAGGTTTATTTTCTTTCTATAGCCCATGAAGAAAGCAAGATGTACTGAAGTTATGGCCTTTCCTTCTCTGCCTCTCCTTATTTCCTCCTCCTTCCTATCACCTCATTGCTCTATCTATTCTTCCACCCCAGTAGACTCAGCTGCCATTCACTTGGATCCTCCTAGGTGCTGGAGGTCATGCTGGTTAACCTCTGCAGCCCATTCAGGCAGACACTGTAATTTTACAAGGCTTAAAAAGTTTATGAAATCTAGAGAAAGTAGGAAATTAAATAATAACTGAAATTCCTGTCTAACATGAAGCCAATTCTCTGTCATACTGGCCCCATACATATTTGTCACATTACGTTTTTAAAGAAGTGATGCAGAGCAATTAAAATAGTGTGACAGTCCAAAAGATCCAGTTACAAATCCTGATTCCATCATTTCAGTTGTGTCCTCAAGCGAGTCACCAAACTTCTGAATTCATTTCCCTATCTGTGAAATGGTGACATCAATCCATTCTTTCATTCAACAAATATTTACTAAGTACTTGCTATGTGCCAGGCACAGAGTTATGGAAAGGAATGAGACAGACATTCTCCTTCTAAAGGAACCAACATATTAGCAGGGACACAGGTAACAAATATACATCATGCAGCTGTATGTGTGCCCTGAAGAAAATTGAAGGAATGAGGAGAGAGTGAAAGAGAAGAGGATAAGAAAATGCTTTCCCAACCAGGTAGAACTTAAGTAGAAACCCAAATGAAAGCAAAGGAACAAAATGGATATCTTGGATAAGATTATTCTAGGCCAGAGGAGCAGTGCAAAGACCCAAAGGCTGGATTTAACAGTAGCTAATTAAAAGTTTGCAACACTTATATTAAAACTTACAGTGTATTAAATTGGGGTACTGCAGGTACATGAACGTCTTATTTCCCACTTCAAATCATTGCCAACACTCAGTGTTTCTTTGTCCAAAGCATGGGATAAGTTTTTGAGAGCTAAGCATGTTTAAAACCTTACCCAGTTGCCTCACTGCTGGCTGTGCAGTTTCTTTCACCATCCTCCAAGACAGTCAGCTCCAACTGCCTGTCACTGCCCGCTTTGTGATCTGCCTGTATTCGCTGCTGCTTTTCTCTGCTCTTTGTATGCAGTGGCCAAGTGGCTTCACCCCAGTGTGGGCCACCCTCTGCCATAGGAAAAGCCCTTGATTCTTTCCGTGTCTTTTATGTAAGGGTAAAGTTATTTTCATTCTTCCCAAACCAGGGGAAACCCACATACCTGCCTCTCATTTTCCATGCCTCTCATTTTCAATTACATCCTGTTTCCCCATGGACACAATGAACAGATTGGCTTTTCTTCTGTCCAGCTGTCCATCCTTCATCATCGTGCAGCCTGCGTCAGTCGCTCCTTCATTCTCATGTGATGCATGCAGCTCAGTCTGGCTTCATGCTTTCATTTACTGCGGAGGTTAGTTTTCATGGCTTCCATTGAACACTGTCACTTCCCATTTGATTATTCTCTTTTCGTTCCTGCTGGTTATGTTGGAGACTCGACTAATGAGTCCTCTTCTTCCTGCCTGATTTGACTACGCTAGAGAGGTTGTGGGGAGCAGTATAACTGGGCTTGTGGTCTCTCCTCAATGCTCTCCTTCTGCTCTCAGTCTGAGAGGACCTTGACCTCTCAAGCATATCCATCCTGTATCTTCTTTTTAGCTGGTGCAAAAATGTTCCTGCTGTATTCTTGATTCTCTACTATCTGTGTCAGATAGTTCGGTTTTCACTTCTTTGTTTGTCTTTTCATTACCTGATATTCTTTACCATTTCCTCTGGAAGCTCTTTTGCACAGGCTCCTCTTTCCATTATAGCTATAGATAGCTTTCCTGAGTTCTCTTCTTTTTGATCTGGGACCTTGAAGTAGACATAACCTACCTTTACAGACCAATGGATTTGTGGCAGTATGCTAGAAATAGCCCTTTCTGCTTCTTTAAAAGAATTCACTGATATTCCCTGTTCTTTGAAACCTCTCTTTCCCCTTCACCTTGCACTGAACACTTGAGCTACATACAACTGTGTTTTCAATGTCCTTCTCTATTAAAATAAGTTTTTCCTCCTTAAAAATATTCTCTGTCCAGTGAACAACAGTTTCCTCCTCTGGCACAGGACCTTACTTGACAAGTGTCTCCCTTACCTGTTAGTAAATGTGCCTGAGCAGATGTCCTTCTTTGCTCCTCACCTTCCAGAGACATGAGCAGGGCATGTTTTGTTCTCATTCATGGATGAGGAACTAAGCTCAGAGAGGCTGCACCCCCTCTCCCACAGCACACAGTCGTGAGTGGAGCAGTGCTGCTTGAACCCGTTCTCACTCCAGTGCCTGACTCTACACACCACAGTAAATAATACTTGGGATGTGAATGTCCCAAACTGTTCATTAGCACAAATAAAAACCCTCTGAAAGTTGTTGAATTCTTCAAGAAAAGGGATTTTTTTTTAGCCTTAGACTGCTTGTTGAACTTGCCACACAGTATCCTAGCAATCCTACTCTACCTGTTACACCAGATCAAACTCAAGCCTTATCCTTGACTTCTTGTTCTTGTTTTTGTATATTTTCATTAACAATATGCACTGCCTGGTGTGGAGGTGCATGCCTATCATCCCAGCAGCTCAGGAGGCTGAGACAGGAGGATTGCTAGATCAACCTGAGCAACTTAGCAAGGCCCTAAGCAACTTAGCTAGACTCTGTCTCTACATAAAAAAATAAAAAGGTCTGGGATGTGGCTCAGTGGTTAAGTGCCCTGGGGTTCAATCTCTGGTACAAAAAAAAAAAAAAAAAAAGAACATGCCCTGAGATCCTGAGATACAGTCTTCAGAGATTTCCCAGCACAACCACAAACACATTTCTCTCAGGTCCACTCTTTTCCTGATACACCAATTTACACCTTTTGCCCCTTTTCTGTTTCTACTGACCGATGTGCCACAACTTTTCAAATTCTTTCGATAATTATTATCCCCAAAGTTTCTCCTCATAAACTCATGGTTCTTAAAGAGTAGCCTCTGAAATAGACATGGCAGTCATGTGGGAACTACCAGATCAAAAATACTAGGCATAGAACTCAAAATTCTATGCTTCTAACAAGCCCTCCAGGTGGTATTATATTGGAACCAGCTGGTCCAGGCTTCTTTTATCTTCCTCAAATCTGTATTCAGTGATTCTATGTTGGTAGCTTAAAATTGGTCAAAGTGGGAATATTTACACCACAGAAATTGGCAAACACTGTAAATCAGGGCTTTTTATCCTAAGAGCCATTTGTTAAACCTTTCCTAAAATGCAACTACTGCCAGATGATTCTGATATAAAATTTGAGAACATTTTCATAGATCGTCTTAACACCCTGCTCATGGGAAATAATCTGTGCTTTGCTTCTTCGAGTTCCAACCAAGTTGTTCTGACATTTTTCTCTCCTTATAATGTGGGTTCTAGGGACAGATAGAGGACAACAGTTTGCCTCTACTTGCCTCATTAAATAGTTTAATAGCGGATTCTAAAGCTCAGGATTTCTCCCACATTCATTTCACTTGCAGTGGTCATGACTTCTCATGCTCTGGTTCTTCTCTGGTGCATCTTATTCACATGAGTAAAGCTCCCATGATTCCCCACCCCCCTCCAAATGCAGTGAATTCAGGAGTGCACTTAAGAATCCCCCCTTTCTGTGAATGGCTGAAGGGTTACAGGCATGAAACTTGTTCAAGGTCATTTGATTCCTTGGCAGGCCTGGAAAGAGGCAAAATCAGAAGCAGAGTAAAATCTTCCAGCATCATTCATGAAATACAGTTCCAAGTGAGAAATGAAGATATCTAGATGTCTTTGATTAGAAATCAAATTAATAAACATCAAAAGCCTGAACCATCAAATCACTGCTTGTGGAAATCCGAACTAGTGGCCTCGTATGAATCCTCTTCCATCACCCTGTCTTTTTTCCCTTTAAAAAATTCCGCCTTTCTCTTCATGTTGCACTCTACCTTTCTTTGATTTTCCCCTTTGTTTCCAGCTGCCCTGCCTGCTGCATTCAGCAAGCCCTTCCTTCTCTCAGCTCTACAACCTGATTTCCTGTGGCTCAGTTCTAACCACTTAAAAGAAAGGTTGCAGCTTTTTCCTTTGTATCTGGGAGAATTTGTTTAAAACAATCTTTCTTTCAAAGACTCTCAACAGACTATACAAAGCTTAATCATCCTATCTGTATGAAGACTAAAATAAGACCTGGGGTTCACTCTCCAAGGGTACCTGTTCTTTGATTTTTGCAGAAATAAAGAAACTCCTTTTTTGTCTCTTTTTCTGCCTGAAAAATTAAATTCCAGTGTTCTTAGTGAACAATACTTCAATCCTCAAGCATGAACATACATTTCGAATGGTCTTTCTTGTTTCCACTAAAACAACCTTTCGAATTGCAGGGGTTTTTTTTCCTCTGTGCCTAACGCTGACTCCCTCTCTCCCAAGTTTTTATTTATCCTCCCTACTTTATTGTCCTTTCCTGGTCACCTTGTGGTGCCATCTGTGTATAGTGCCTTTCTTTGATTACTTTGATGTCCACCAAATTTTCTGTTTCTTAGCCCCAGATCCCTATGGTGTTAACTACAGTGAGTGGTGGTCACATTTGGGGCACTGTGGGAGTCTGCCATGCATCTTTGTCCCTTATGCTGAACAGCAACAACTGCTTCAACCTGCGCCTCCAGAATCCTGTACAATAGTATTTCACACATTCTGTATCTCTTTGTCTCCTGGGTATCAAATGAAAGACAAGGTAGTCTTTTCACATTTACTCCATACATGGATATGTTTCTCACTCACAGTGAATTTAAATACCATTGTAGTAAATATTGACCTTGTTTAACTATCCTTAGTGGGAATTTTATCAGAAATTTTTTTTCTCATATCATAAAATTGATGATATTCAACAATTTCAGTCAACTCTGGTTCATTAGAATTAGTGGAATAAAGGCCTATTGTCTTTATTCATTCAACAAATATTTATTAAAAGCCTACCAAGATATTTTCAGAGAAAGTCTCAGGGAATGCCTCAGGGAACCTAATTATTTGCTTAACATTTTTTTATTAGGGCCAGAGTTTTCAATTATATGTAAACCTTTTTTCATTATGTTCAAAATAAAAGAGTTATTACCTGCACTAAACATTATATAATATTATAACTTAATCATAATTGCCTTGGTATGGTAATTTTTGGAGCCAGATAACTTCCAAGGAAACATATTAGAAGGCTTTAAATATAAATGATAAAATAAATCATGTATTCCTGGTAAATAGCAATCATTCTAGGTTTTATGCACTGTCAAAATTTTAGCTCTCAGTGACTGTGACTTCAGGCAACTGACTAGGGGCTGGGAACAGTGTGTGTGTGTGCAGTGTGTGTGCCTGTAAGTTGAAAGGGGAAGCTTTATGTGTGCACCATGAGTATTCTCAACAGAGAGGAGAAATGCCAGAGAAAGTTTTTTATGTTCTCACTCAAGGGAACTATTTACTTTGATTGGAACAAGACCAAATCACAAGTTGCTCATCTTCTGCGGAAATTCAGTTTTACTGACACATACATTTTATTTGTCCTATTGATATTCTATAACCCCTTATATATGCCCTTACAGGAAGTAGCCCCTGGCAACTACCCAGCTGGCCTACCCTTAATGTATTAAGGATATTAAGAAAAAGCAAGAAGGGCTTGGAGTCTAGCTCAGTGTAGGGCATGTGCTTAGTATCTGTGAGGCCCTGGGTTCATTTCCCTCTAAAAAAGAGAGACACTTATGCCCCAAAGGACCTCAGTCTAGCAGAAAAGGCAGCAGTAGAGACAGGTAAGTTATGTAAATTAGTAATTTGACCATCAGAATATGTTACTGTATTTAAAGTCTACTTTTATAGCCACCATGTATTCTATAAGTCAGGGTTCAGCAAACTACTGCTTTTGTAGGCCAACTCCATTTTGTCACTAGTTTTTATAGGAAGTTGTATTGGAGTACAACTAGTTTCATTCATTCATATATTGTCTGTGTCTACTTTTACACTCTAACAGTAGAGTTTAATAATTTCAAGAAACTGAATGGCCCACAAATCCAAGATGTTTAACATATAGCCATTAAAGAAAAGATCTGTTGGGGCTGGCATTGTAGCCTGGTGGTAGAGCACTTGCCTAGCATATGTGAGGCACTAGGTTGGAGCCTCAGCACCACACAAAGACAGATAAATAAAATAAAGATATTGTGCCATCCACAACTGAAAAAATATTTTAAAAATTTTTAAGAAGGAAAAGATTTGTTGGTCCCTGCAAAAATACACACACACACACATATTGGCATTTTAAGCAAAAACTCAAGACTTGCTTATTGTATTTTCACAATTTCTGTACTGCATGGCCAGGCCAGAAATATATTTAATATGACCATCATCACACTAAAGATAATAGAAAACCATTAAGCCTTTTATTAGTGCTTAGAATAGAGCCTAAGTATTAATTCTGAATTTAGAGGAAAAATGTTCTTTTTATTCTTTTATGAGCATCACCAATCTGTCTTACTATTAAAAAACAAAAGTGAAATAAGAAATGTTCTCTCTTTCCATAATAGTCTATCCTTCCAGTGGGACCTTAGAGTCTTAGGCTTATATTTTAAAAGTATAATATAGAAATCAACAAATCAATTTATGTTTAAATAGATTTTCTATCAGCATATCTTATTTTAATTCATTAAAAAACTTGGATTAAGTGAATATTCATGATGGGATATGTCCATTAAGTGTAGCATGCCACATGATTCACCCATGTCTATAGTTTGCCACTCTTCTTATCAGAACTTGCATAATCAAGTTTAGCTGACACAACAGGGGCTAAGTGGCTTGCAAGCTATAAATTTGTTTCCTTCTGCAAAATAGAAATGTTTATACCATGTATAGGGCTATCCCAGGAATTAACAAAACCTGAAAAAGTTTTAGCACTATGTTAGAAATGTGAAAATTATTACATTCCTTTCATTTTTTTACACATTCTGTAGTATTTCAATATTTTCTCATACCATACTTACTGCAAATGTTCCTGTCATCTTAAACTTAGCAAAGAATCATCTGAGTGAAACAGACAGTGGTTATGCAGTTAAGCTTGTTTAATATCACGTTAGACCAGTCATCCCAGTTACTACCTGATAATACCAATTCAAGTGATTTAAACCTGGCGAAGTCCTGTTCCCAGGAATTTAGTAATGCAATAATGTTGTTTTTTTAAAAAAGGCAGCCAAGACCACTTTTATTATTTTCTTCTGTCACTCAAGTCTTCCCTAACTGTATCAGAAAGTGATTCATTAGCCTCTTGGAGTCTTCAAATAGTGAGTCTCTACCTTTAGGAAATAATGTAATGGGGGAAGGAGAGGGATGGGAATGGGAAAGAGAGTTGAATGAATCAGACATAACTTTGCTAAGTTCATGTATGAATACACGACCAGTGTAACTCCACATTATGTACAACCACAAAAATGGGAAGTTGTATTCCATACATGTATATGTCAAAATACATTCTATTGTCATGCATAACTAAAAAGAACAAATAATTTTTTTTTTTTAGAAAAAGAAATAGTGTAATGGTTTATTGTGAAGTCTGAAGTTCTGGCATCAATGATATTTTGATCTTGTTATTTTTCTAGAATTTCTTGTGAGCCTGCATAGGAAATATTTAGGTACTTTTTAATTAAAAAAAGAAAGCAGTCTCTTGTGAGAATTGCAGCTTCTTTAGTCTTGCTTTGTTCAATATTCTAATGCCTTTGTTTTCCACATAATAACTTCAGCTCCTTAGCTCAAAACTCTGAGACTCCTCACTGAGACAGAATAAAATCTATTCTCCTGATCTCAAGACTTAAGATCAAAACCACGCTCACCGATCACCTACTACATGTAGAAAATTAGGTCTCTGTCGTACTCCTTTGTTCATTTCCTGGCACACCACAGGTGCCTAATAAATGTCTGTTAATTATAACTCAAAGCTGAAGTATAAGTAAAATCTCCTCTGCACTTATTTTTTGGTGCTTCCTGAATGTGTTCTGTCACTAAAAACTTCTAGGCACTTTCCAGAACTGCTGAAATCTTACCCACACTGCCAGGGCCTGCTCCAGAGCCTCTCTTGCTCTTTCAGGAACAGATATTAATTTATTCTTCTGATTCTGGTGTCATAGTGCTCCATACATCTGCTGTATTACTAATCCAATCCAATTAATTCTACAAGTATTTGTAGAATATTGATGTAAATCGTTACTTGGAAATACATTTTGAAAACCTGTTCTGTCTGCCGAGTGTTATTCTAGACACTCAGGATATACTGGTGAACAAGACTGACACATGCTGTGCTCTTACAAGCTTATATTCTGAAGGTCAGGATGGCTAATAAACACATAAATTCACAACATCAAGTGTTAATATGGTGGGTTCTGGAAGAAAAATAAATGAGGGAAAGAAAATAGAGAATGATGGATCTGTGATTATTCTGGACAGGAAAGTTAGAGAAGGCCTCTCAGAGGAAAGGAGCAGAGGCATGGAGTATATGAGGAAGTCCCAGGCCTGTGTTAGGTGCTGAGAACACAAAGACAAGGGAAGAACATACCTGGCTCCCAGCCTAGTGAAGAGACATACTTGTGACAAAATCACACTGTCATTTCTGAAAAGTGCTCTAATGCAATCTGTGGAGGAAAGCCATTCTAAAACCCGTATGGTTGTCTTGCTGTTTTATGTGCTTCTGTTTTGTGTGCTCCTGTAATCTCTTCCAGGAAGGAAAATGTGTGGTTCACATTGGGATCCCCAGAGTGCTTAATAGTCCCTGATGCACTGAGGCCCAGCAGGCTACAGAGTCCAGCAGTGAGTCCTGAGGAGAGACCTCCCAGACTTATGCTGGGGCCTGGAGGAGCCAGCCTGCAGCTTCTGTCTTGGTGTTCTCAGCCAGTGAGCTGATTGCTCTCCCTCTGTGAATTGCTGTACACACTGAGAAACCCCACAGCAGCAGATCTGATGAGTGGGAGAGCTGCCAAAGCCTTGCGGCAGCTGGCCCCTGAGGCGCCTGTGAGGTCATCTTTTCCCCTTCTGTTTGAAAAGCTTATGTGATCACAGTGGAGATGAGTTGGCAGAACCTGGACACACTCATTCCTTTTTCTCCATATCTATTAAAAATGTACCCAACCACCACATAGGACAATATGATTCATCTTCATCACAACATCTTGCCCCCATTTTCCTCCCAGGAAAAGAAGGAATTGCAAATGGGAATTTTAAATTCTGAAGTCATTGGAAACCTTCCCCTTATTCTCAGAAACACACCTGAGACGATGCTATCTGGGATAATCAGGAGCTTTAATAAAAGAGTCAGGCATTTGGAGAGAGCAAGTGAGAAACAGGATAATTGAGTTCAAGTAGGAACATGATGGCATAGAATATTCATGCACACAGGACAAATACCAATTTAGACCTTTCCAATTTTATTAATGATAGCATTTACATATGAGACAATATGGTCTTAACTAGAGGCAGTATCTTACCTGTTGGGAAGATTTGTCCAGACTGTGTTCAAGAAACTATGTGTGTAGATGCTTCATACCTAGCCAATGCAACTCACTGGAGAGGGGGCCCAGATTTAGATGATTCTATAGAATGGAAAATGTATTTTTGAGTCATTGGTAGTCACTGTATGATGAAATGTGCAACCTTCCTCCGGCTCCTTCACTCTGCTCTTCTTTACTCACACCATTGTCTTTTTCACTCCTGAGTTATGCAGAACCCTTCCAGTCCCTCTGACTTCTGCCCACAAACTCACGCATCCAGATACAACACGGGGAGTAACAGATCCAAAAGTAAAGAGGCCTGTTTTTGTTTGTATCCCAGTTTGCTGAACTTAGGTGAACAAATGACACTGTTCTCATAGCATTTCTGTAAATACTATGGGAAATGATGCCTTCTCTTGGCTCACATGAACTTTCTTGTTCTTATTAGCTGTGGCCAGTGACAAACTAATATATATGAAAATCGGTGACTTTTCAGAAGCCACTTAGGAATTGCCTGGGTTGAAGTTGCTTACTATATATTTATTCCATGAATGAATACATGTGAAAGCTTGCATGCATAATTGGACTGTGAATGAATGGATAAGTTAGGAGTATATATATATACACACATATATATATATATACATGAGGCACCCTTTCAAGGCTTGAATAACATGAAGATCTGTGTTTTTTAGAGATCTGTATATAAACATAACTGTTCTAACACCATTGATAAGACATGTGTCTTGTAATGTTTTCCTGGTATTATTGGTGTTTTCTGTTGTTCTAATTCATTTTCTCTCATTTAGTTTACATAAACAACAGCATCAATGTGGAAGAGTGGATAGGTAATCAGTATTACCATGAGTGACCTTGATTTTGCTAAAACCATATTAACAAATAAATCTTATATACTTATTATAGGTAGATGTATAACTACAAAAACATGCATACATTAGAAGTCAATCACCCTAAGATATATTGAACCCCTCCCGACACGTCAACTATTTCAAAATTAAATGGCACACTTATAAATATCTCAGACGTCAAGAAAAGTAAATAAAAAAATGGTTTGAACGAAGTAATAATAAAAGTTTAAAATATCAGGATCTCTGGGATGAAACGGTACTCAGATGAACTTTATAACTTAAAGTATTTGTATCAGAAAGAAGCTAGAATAACAATCATTATCTTCAAATTATGTAGTAGGAAGGAAAAAAAAACAAAAGTAGTAGCAGAAATACATGAAATAGAGAAGAAATCGTATGGCTAAAATTTGATAAAATTCAATCAAATCTAATCAAGAAAAAAGCAAGGAGGCAAAAATTGATATCAATGGAAAGGGAGCTATCAAAATAACCCTACAGATGCTAAAATATATTAAGGTAATTTTACAGTTGTATGCCAACATATGTGATAGCTTACAAAACATGGTCTATAGTAAAGCAGGATCCTTGTGCTGCTGAGAAGAAATGTTTTCAGTAATTGATGGATGAAATATTCTATATATGTTTGTTAAGTCTAAGTTGTCGATTATATTTTTAACTTCTACAACTTTTTAATTTAGTTTTGGTTTGGAGATCTATCCAGTGGTGACAGAGGCATGTTGAAGTTACCCAGTATTATTGTGTTTTGGTCTGTTTGATTCTTTAAATTGAGAAGGATTTGTTTGATGTATGTAGATGCTCCATTGTTTGGGGCATAAATATTTATGATTGTTATGTCTTGTTGATGTATAATTCCCTTAAGCAGTATGAGATGACCTTCTTTGTCCCTTCTGATTAACTTTTGCTTGAAGTCCACTTTGTCTGTTTGTTTACACAGGTGAGTTGTGTGTTTTTTCCCATCCTTTCACCTTCATTGTGTGGATGTCTGCCTATGATGTGAGTCTCTTGGAGACAGCATATTGTTGGGTCTTGTTTTTTTAATCCAATCTGCCAGTCTTTTGATTGATGAGTTGGGGCCATTGATGTTCAAGTTTATTATACATGTTCAAGGTTATTATACATGTTCAAGGTTATTATTGAGATATGATTTGCATTCCCAGTCATTTGGGTTTATTTATAATTTTTAATTTGAATTGGTTTCTCCTTTGATTGACTATTCCTTCAGTATAGTTCCTACCTCTGCTAGTTTTCATTTTTTTGTTCCATTTCATCTTCATGGAATATTTTGTTGAGAATGTTCTATAGTGCAGTCTTTCTAGTTGCAAATTCTTTTAACTTTTGTTTATCATGGAAGGTTTTTATTTCATTTTCAAATCTGAAAATTAATTTAGCTGGATATTGGATTCTTGTTGGCATCCATTTTCTTCAGAACTTGGTATATATTATTCCACAACTTCCTAGCTTTGAGGGTCTGGGTTGAGAAGTCAGTTGAGATCTGAATTGGTTTCCCTGTATATGTAACCTGATATTTTTCTCTCACAGCCTTTAAAATTCTATCCTTATTCTGTGTGGTAGGCATTTTCATTATAATATGCCTTTCTGTGAGTCTATTGTAATTTTGTACATTTGGAGTCCTATAACCCTCTCACATTCGATTTTCCATTTCATTCTTTAGGTTTGGGAAATTTTCTGATATTATTTCATTGAAAAGTTTGTGCATTCCTTTGACTTGTATCTCTATACCTTCATTTATCCTGATAAATCTTAAATTTGATCTTTTCATGTTATCCCATAGTTCTTAGAAGTTATTTTCATGGTTCCTTAACATTTCTCTCCATGGTCAACTCTATTTTCAAGATTATATATTTTGTCTTCATTGCCTGAGATTCTATCTTAAGTGGTCTAGTCTGTTGGTGATGTTTTCCATTGAATTTTTAATTTGGTTTATTGTTTCCTCCATTTTGAGGATTTCTGCTCTTTTTTTTCAGGATTTCTGCCTCTTTATTGAGTTGATCTTTCACTTCCTGTATTTTCTCACTGATTTCATTTTCTATACCATCCTTTACTTTGCAGATCAGTTTAACATGTACATTCTAAACTCCTTCTCTGACCATTCTTCCACTGTGGTGTCCATGGATTGTTATTGGAATATCTTGGTTTTCTTGGGGAAGTTTGTTCCCTTTTTTTTTTTCATGTTGTTTATGTATCTGCCCATCTACCAGTATGGATCTGGGCAGTAGAGTTTCGACCCTGTGAACTTATAGTGTCCCTGAAGGCTTCCAGTACCTCTCTGTTTAGGGGGAGATAATAACAAGAACCAATGCAAACAATATACCAAATTAAACCAAATAGTTCCTACTATGATGTCTCCAATGTTAAATATCACAATAAATAAAAATTATGTGATAAGTTATTGCCTACAATAAAGACAGGAAGTTTGCAAAAGGGTTTACAATTTCAAATAGTGGACAGGGAGAGAACAGAAGTGTTATAGGATGTGATGATTATGAGGGAAAAGAGAGAAGTAGTAAAAAAATTAAAGGATGAATGAAAGAGAGAACAATAGAGATTGTTAACTGAAGAAAAGAGAGAATCAAGGGAAACAGGAGAAAAATACATATATAAAGTAAAGTTAAAAATAAAAATAAAAGAATACAAAACTAAAATATACTGATCAAACATCCTAGTTCATGAGAATCTAATCCATGAAACATAACTGGCTTTGAAAATGCTAGAAATGAGAAAAAATATGAATATGTACAAATATCCATGTACCATTAAGGTCACAATTAAACAGAGGAAAATAATTAAAAAAAAAAAAAGATCTTGATGAAAAGTTAAAGAATTCTTTCCACTGGAGTTAAAAAGTTTCTTAGTTTCTCTTCTCAGCAGTTTTAGGTGAAGTTGTCTGGACTGTGATGTTCCACCCTTTGGACTGCTGGAATGAGAGAGGTAATCCTGTAGGCAGAATTCCTGGAGGCAGAGTTTAGGCTTAGGTGGGCTCCAGGCTCTTCAGTGAAATGCCAGTTGATCTGGAGATTTTAAATCAGTGTACCACCAGCACCCAGTGCTTACTGGTCCATGCTGGAAAACTGTACCCCAGGGATCTCCCCTGGGTTCCACTTGTGTGGTGAGGGACCCAATTCTTAGTCCTCTCTATCACTTTCACACACCACATTTTGTCTCCAAACAATTTCTCCCATCCCTACCCTTCTGAGTTCCCGCCCAGATGCTTCTCTCCCAGTGGGTCCTGCAAGCAGTCAGACTGGAGGAGGAAGGATAGAGCCAGGTGTTTTTCCATGACGAGTTGTCCCCTGTATAAAACCTCTCTCCACATTTTATTTTCTCCTGGTCACTTAAGCATACTTTATGTCATGCAGTGTGTTTACTGGGCCTATATCTTTGGCCAAACAGGTTTGCCAGGAATGGGCCCCCCTCAGGTGCTGGTCCCTGCCCAGTGACTGCAAAATGGTTCCTTCCTTTGTCCTTCACACACCACCTGGAGAAACTTTTGCTCTTTTTTAAGCAATAAGAATAATAAGCATTAATTGGCTCCTTAGCTAGAAGTTATTTTAGTTTTTATGAATGCTGGAACAGAGCATATAGATTTATGATTGGTGGCTTGGGGTTTCGGGCAGTCACTGAGCAATGGGGCTGAGTATAAAGAAGAAAACCAAGCAGACCTTTTCATGGTATGACAAATATCATGGCATATTTGATTCTAGTCTAAAGAAGATCTCGTTTGTTTGGTTTGGGCTTTATTTTCTTTATTTAAGCTAATTGTCTGATGTGATAGCAAGAAGTAAGGCATAAGTATTGCTGGATTCGGGCAATAGGAAAGTCACAGTGCTATGATTCTAGGTTAATTCAACATGACCACAGTAGGAACTCATAAAATAGACTAGAATTTAAGGAACAAACCTAAATCTGAATAGAGGAAAGAGCTTAAAAATGTCAGTGTTCTCATTACAAAAGCTTGGGTTCTAAAAAGGAAATAAAGAGAAGCCAGAATCCAGAATGAGGCATTGAACTCTCTGGGTGACTAGATAGAGATTGGGTGGAAACACTGATACCCAGCGGGTATAAGCATGGCCCTGAAATGGAGAAACAGATTATTGTATACCTGGCATTGCTGATGGAGTTGGAGCTATTAATATTTTCCAGGCTATCCTCATTGTCTCCAAATTTGGTGGGATTAGTATGTACAGCTGGTCATGATTGGGACAGGAAGAGAATGACACATTCATGACTATTATTGAGTGGTTTCTGTTCTTGAACATACTTTATGGATTTCTATGAATAAGTGCTAGTGCTTATGCTTAATGGAAGTTTGAAAATGTAAAACATATGGCCATAAGTGCTAGGGTATAGGATGACTCATTTGTAGTAATGCCATTTCATGAGTGCATTAAACAATTTTATGATTAAATTCTGAAAACAATGAAAGTATTTCTTAAAGTAGAAAATAGGAAATTTATAATCTTTATGAATCTGTCTTTTGTGATATTAAGAGTTAGAAAGATCTATACAATGTAAAAAAATAGCTTGTTTTAAAACTACAGTTTTATTACCCCAAGATAAGCAATATTAATATTGCAGGGTGTTGTTCCAGTATTAGGATGCGGTTGCTACATATCATTAAACACTTTTTCCTCACATGCCTTTGTTTTCACTGAACACTATGCCAGGCATTTTCTAATTTTGTTAAAGCATCTGTGAATTCTTATTAATGTTATTGGCTACAAAAATATAAACATATTTATAGTGAGAGAGCCGTTGTACTCAATTATTTCCATAAGAAGCATTTAGATAGCTTCATTTTGTCTTTATTATATGTAAGTTAATGATGAACATATTTGAACACAAATACATTTTTTAAATTTCTGATTACGTCCTTAATATTGATTCCTAGATTTAGAATTATTTGTTCAACAAAGATGAAGATTTTTCTAAGGTTTTTGGTATACATTAAGAAATTCCTTTTGGAATTTCATCAATATACCAATCAGTAGTATAGAAAAGATACAACTCTTTTGTCACAACTGAAGAAAACTATAATTTTGTATTATTTATTAATGAGAACTGGAGAAAATTATATTTCATTATTATTTGATTTTTCACATCTTTTATTACTTGACATATTGAATGCTTCTTTACATATCTTAAACATTTGGGTACCATTTTGATGTCATATTTCTATTCATGAAATCTTTTAATCAATCTATTATTAAGAAAATGTTCCATGAATAGAGAAAAATAGTCAATTTTCTTTATTCATTGTAGTTATGTTCTGTAAAGTCAGAGTGAACATGCAAATAGAAAACTTAAATTTGTTGTCATTCTGTGATATCTGTCAATGAGTATTCATTTAAGGTTATGAATACATTCAGAGCTATGAAGAATAAGAACTGACTTTACCTTCATAGCTCAGTGATCTGGCCACAAGGTGATGATGACATATAGGGTAAGTAAAGAAATGTTTGGCCTCACAGTGATGCACCCCTGTAATCCCAGCTACTCTGAAGGGTGAGGCAAGAGAATCACAAGCCAGTCTGGGCAACTCGGTGAAAGGTCCAATCTCAAAATAATAATTATTGTGGGTGTGGCTCAGTGGTACAGTCCTTAGCATGTGTGAACCCCCAGGTTCAATCCCCAATACCACAAAAAAGAGAGGAAAGAAAAAGAAAATAATAAATTGATTATCATAAATATATTCATTTTAAATGGAACAAATCAAAAGAAAAGTGTCCTTTATCACATATAAATTTTAAATTATAGGCAGGAGTTGCCATATCCCAAGACAAGAAAAGGGCAAAGGTAAGAATGATGAAGCCATTACTTTGGCACCTGAGGAGAAAGAGCAAACAGGGAAATGGCAAAAAAGGATGTTGCTGTGAAGCCAACCAAAGCTGGACTTAAGTCTCATTTACCAGATTTCTGACTTTGGAGGAGAACCACTTAGGCTTCCATTTCCTCTTCATGATATCAAGATTGAAGTACCCTTCTTTGACTAAGTATCTATTGCAGGTACATTTTGTCTCCTATTTGTAGTTATAACCTCAAGACTTGGCACAATGCCTGATTGTGTGTCAATTACAGTAGTCCCTTCTTATCCATGACTTCACTTTCTGCCGTTTCTTGAGGTCAACCAAGTTTCAAAACTATTTTAAAACTCCAGAAATAGACTATTCATAAGTTTTAATTTGCTTATCATTTTGAGTGGTGTGATAAAATCTTGCACTATCCTTCTCTGTCCTGAGACATTAATTATCACTTGTCCAGTGTATCCATGCTGTATACACTATCTGCCCATTAGTCACTTAGTAGCCAACTGTCTAGGTTATCAGATCACCTGTCATGTGTCTCAGTGCTTGTGTTCAAGTAAACTTATTTAATTAAAAATGGCCCCAAAGCCCAAGAGTAGTGATGCAAAAGAGGCACTATGGCAGAAACAAAACAAAACAAAACAAAACAAAACAAAACAAAACAAAAACATGGAAAAACTGATTACTTTTGGTTCTATGTGGCAACACTGTAGGGTATATCAGAAAAAAACAAAATAAATAAGGTTCAGTACTACCTGCAGATGCAGCTTTCAGGCATCTTCTGGGTGTGTTGGAATGTATCCCCCTTGCCTGTCAGATAAATATCAGTTACTTAATGCCCATGTACCAAAAGCAAACATGATAACAAGAAGAAATATATTTTAATTCCAAAATAAAATACATTTAAAATACAGAATAAGGCTTTTAAATTGGAAAACCATTCCCAGATGAAACTAGTCAATAAGTAATTAACCAATAAGTAATTAACACATATTGATTGTTCCATGTTAGGAATTCTAATGCTTTGTATAAATGATTTATATGAATTCAAATTACAGGAATGATTTATTGATTTCTTTATTTTTATTTAACAAACAACACTTACATAGCACTTACTGTGTGCCAAAGATAGTTCAATGCTTTGCAAATATTGTTTATCTTCATAATAGCATTTATATGATAAGCATTATTAAAATTGTTTTGGACATGGGACAACTGAGGCATTGAAATATTAAGTAATTTGTCCAAGGTCACACAACAAATAAAAGACAGACTTGGGATTTGAATTAAGTCCCTTGGCTCCAGAGTTCATGTTCATAATCATTACTTCTTCACAAAAGTCCTGGGAGATTCTACATAAGGAACAGGGAGGGGTAAAGTAGCCTTACCAGGGTGTCAAGGAGGCTATTGGCATGTCTGACTCCAAAGCTTGTGCCATTTTGATTTATAGCTCCAGGCCACTTACAGTCTGGTAAAGCAGCAGAAGCTTTCAGTGACTTACCATTTGTGCTGCTTCTAGCTGTTTCCAAGATTTAGGCAACTAGCTCTGATTTCTTAATAATGCAAGTAGATTATCATTGCCTAATTCTAGAGTATGTCTGGGAGCTGGAGCAGGTGTTCATGGGAAACAAGAAGTAGAGTATTAGCCTATTCTGAAACTAAGAAAGGGAGGCCATATAGTGTGGAGATTAATCACTTAAGCTATGAACTGTCACTCTACATTTAAATCAGGCTATTCTGCTACCAGCTGTGAGGTTTTGGCAAATGACTTTACCTCTCTGGCCCATTTTTAAAATTGGTATAGTTCTACCTCTTTCAACCATGATCATGAGTTGCTGAAGATTCAATGAATTAATACCCAGAAAGCACTCAAAGAAGTCTGAGGCACATGGCAAGCATACAAATGGAAATATCACTAATAGAAACAACACTCAAAGATTATCCAAGTTTGTGTTTTAATCCAGTTCTACCTCTTACGTTCGAGTAAATTCCAAACTTGTGGTTCCACACCTCTGTCTTTAAAATTTTGAGTGAGCATACCCATATCCTTATTGGGTATATAAGTATCGGAGATGTGTTTCTGAAGTAATAAACTACGTGCAAATTTAAACCAGACCACAACCACAATTCACCAAGTTCTGGTTACCTTTCCCAGGTACCCCTCAGGTACCCTGGGGAACTCCTGAATTATCCACATTCAGTTCTCCCCTTCCAGAAGAGTTCTTTACCCAGAGCTATGAGTCACCTCCTCCATCCCTTCTCAAATCCAATGACTTGCTATAGAGAGGGGTAACTTCTTTTAAAATAACATAATTAAATTCATTACCATCAGGGAATAGTAATACAGTCCCTTAACACTCCCAAGATTATTCACATACTCTCGTAAAGTATCCTGTGCTATCCCTACTGAATCCTTAATCAAAGGCCAGGCATCTGGGGACCTTGGCAAGGTCTGCCTTAAATTAATTCCACTTCTCATTTTTTTCCTTTTCTTTACTCTGAAGTCTAAGAAACCTTTTGGTGAGTGAATTGGTCTCTGGCAAGGGTCAGACATGAAAATGCTGCCTGTGTAAATCACTTCAAAATTGAATTTAGAGACAGTGAAGACTGTGTACATGAGAGGGAGGTCAGAGGAATTGGAGAATATTGAAAACCAAAGTTTAGAATCTTATTTGCACCAGATGATAAAAAGGAAACATGAAAACTGTTGAAAAGTGATGCTCTTTAAAGATAGAAAAGGTTGAATGCAGTAGTCATTATTCTGCTCAGTTTTTCTCTTCTCTTCCAAAGAATGTAAGCTCCTACAAGGTAGAAGGAAAAGAAACTCTTTTTTCCTTCCCTTCTCTATTGTCCAGTCCAAGTCTGAGGTTACCCTTGGCTTTGGAAAAAAAATATTTCTTATAATAAATAGTTCATATGTCTTAAGAGAAGCATAGATCAAAGCAATTATAGATCCTTTGGGACTGTTCCTATGCATCCCATAGTACCTGAGGGGAAGGGGTGGAATATATATATACCTCATAGATGTGATAGCAGAGCTATAGTTAAATACCACTCTTGGAACCGCCAAAATCATTCCAAAGATCTTTGGACTGATTCTTTCCTTTGGCAAGATACTCACAAAGGGAAATACCTGTGAAATATAAGGAGACCTAGGAGAAAAATACTGTTCTTCACAAGTTTAAAAACACTTCATTAAGCATTCTTTAGGAATTCTTTAGTTTGTAGATTCTCTGCAGGAGAAGATTATTTCTTTAGGGTTTTTGAATATTGTTTCCGTATATTACATGATGGATGAGTATATACTTTTGACATTATCATTTTGCAAGAATTACAATGTTTAATAAGAATAAAAGTGGCACTCATAAAAATTGCCGCCAAAATTTATATCTGAGTCATATATGTTTAAAAGAGACACTATCTTTAGAAATTCAAACATATATCATTAATTGGACTTAGAAAGAAAAATACACTTCAGGAAGAATTCAATTCCTTCTTAGTTTTCTAGGTGATCTAAAAATGATTATGCATATTCTTTATGACATTAACAACGTATTAAAGAGCCTTCTTTTAGTTTGCAATGTGCTGAATTCTATCTTCTAGAAACTCCCATAAACACTGTTGGAGTTACAGGAATAAAAAAGAGAGAGGATTACAGAGAGTGGTTCTCCCTTTCCAGGGATGGTTTTTTTTAATAACAGTTTTTTTAGATGTTGATAGACCATCATTTTTTATTCATTTATTTATATGTGGTGCTGAGAATCAAACCCAGTGCCTCACACATGCTAGGCAAGCACTCTACCACTGAGTCACAACCCCAGCCCCTCCATGGGTATTTTAGAGGGTTCTTCAGTAATCAAGTTGCAAAAATGATGGAATGTGAAGTAAATTATAGAATTTTAACCTATAAACACCACTCATTATTCAACAAATCTGTGTCAAATATCTACTGTATGCCAGATGCTATTCTGGGTGCTTGGAATCTCTGCATGAGTAAGTAAATAAAGATCCCTTTGGAACACCCTCCTCCATAGGTTTGTTGCACTTCTGCACGTCTTCCTGAGGATACCAAGAATGCCCTACCCTGACTTCTCTTAACTTGGGCCATTTCTCAGTGTTGTGTTTGTAGCAAGCAGCCTTACAGATGAGGTAATGTCTCCATCTGAGACAAAGAACAGGCATGCTTACTGCTTGCTCTAACCAATAGATTACAAAGCTCCTACCGTGTTTCAGCAGCTGTTTGGCCTCTAAAACATTGCCCCTGTAGCCCCTGTAGAATTTGGGGGGCTAAGAAGCACCAGCAGAATAATGATGCTCATGCAACTTCCTATGCTCTCATAAATACTTTGTTTTCGACCCAGGAGTCCCATGTCTTTTGTCACCATTCATGAAATATTAGCAGAATAACTTTTTAGTTTTATGGTAAAATGAGACCCAGACAATAAAATTCCTCCCCTTATTTAATTTATATTCCTGACTGTGTTGTTTCAGTTTTATCATGCTTTCAAAATTTGAAATTCTCCTTGCCAACCTATTTCTGTCCCTTCCTCAGGATCTCATCCACTAGGTCTCATACTTACATCTTATCACCTCTATCAGTAAAACAAGAAAAAATATCTGTCTTAGAACATGACTGGGTTTTATAAAATTCCATAGTGAATTAGTAAATCATAAGCAATATGACATTTCTTTTTACATGACAGTCACTGCTCTCAGGCACAAATGACAATTTAAATACTGAGAGGCAAAATCATTTTATATGTCCATCACTAATGGACCACTAAAGGCAGGAACCTCCATCATGTTTTTGCTGGAGGTCAATACCAATTAGTGATACATTATCAGCAGGATTTCTCTTTCAAAATCATTTTATAACATTCAGGTAACTCTTCCCCCTACAAGCTATTTGCTTTTTACAGATGAGTTTACAAGCTCATTATTGATGGATTGTATAGAGGTTTATTATGGTGCAAGGGTGGTTTTGTTATGTTAGATCTTCTGATATGTAAAATATAGCATATTTCAAATGGTTTCTAATGCAAAAGTTATGTGTGTCCTCCAGCTATGAGGGCAATGTGTCCTCTCTCTCTTCAGTACATTTTTTTTCCTTTGAAAAGTTCCCCAGGAAAATAGGTGAACTAAAAATTAATGAGGAAGAAAGACATGTTGCCCATGAGGATTCCAGGGGGGAACTGTTGGATAATATCTTTTCTAAAATTAAGTAAAGGATGTTCAGGAGATTTAATTGTTTGCTTATTTAGCACATTGTTCAGTTGTTCATTCATTTAGTTTACTTAAACCAGTGTTTACCAAATGACTCCCAGTGCCCAGTAAGTAGTATGCTGTACTCTGAGGGTTTCACTGAGTCACAGTCTTCCTTTCCAAAGTCCTCACTGAGGAGTGGCTATCACACACACACACACACACACACACACACACACACACACATATTTTTATTATGATTACTAAGGCAGGGATTCTTTGGAAAGGTGTGGAAAGAACACCTTTCTCATCCTAGGGATTCTTGGAAGGCTTCCTGGAGGTGACATTGGCTGAGGCTCAATTTCATTTTTCTAGTAGGTACTGAGTAATAATTCTATGCCAGATATTGTGTGCAAGCAGTTCCTTTATTCATCATTTGAAGTGTTAGACACTGACTTATTTCATATGTACTACTATAACAAAATACCATAAACTAGGTAGTTAATACACAATAGAATTTTTTTTCTCACAGTTCTGAAGCTGTGAATTCTATGATCAAGGCATCTGCAAATTCACTGTCTAGCAAGGCCCCTCCCTCATACATAGCCCTTTCTTGCTGTGTCCTCTCATGTGGGAGAGGTAAGGGTCTCTTGTTCATAAGGGCTCTAATCACATTTATGAGGGTGACATGTGAAAACCTAACCTCCTTCCATAGTCCCACCAGGTAATACCATCACCCTAGAGGTAGGATTTCTACAAATGACTTTTAGAAGGACACATTCAGACCATAACAGGTACTGAGAGAATTATGAAAACTGGAAGCATATCCTCAAAAAATATGACATGTTAAAGAAAATCTGTTGAAAGTTTTCTTTTTCCTTTGTCTTTTTTTTTTTTTTTTTTTTTCATTCCAGTACTGGAGAACGAACTCAGGGTGTTCTCCCACTGATCTGCATGCCTAGTCCTTTTTATTTTTTATGTTGAGAAAAGGTCTCACTCAGTTGCCCAGGCTAGGATTGAACTGCAGTTCTCCTGCCTCAGCCTCCTGAGAAACCTGGAGTACAGGCTGTGCATCCTCTCACCCAACTTCCTTTTGTTTTTGATGTTTGCAACTCTTCCAAATCACTCACTGACAGCCAGGAAACAAAAAGTACCCCCATAACCCCAGCTGTCCTACCAGATGCCTTTCCAAACTCCACTTTAACTTTGCAGCTTTGGATCTAATTTTTAAATTTAGAATTTCTGACATATGGAGCCAGTAAATTAGCATTGATTAATTTCTTTCTTTTTTTTTTAATCATTTAGATTTTTATCTGGGATAAATATAGCAAAGGCTTTTTTAAGCTTAATGATTTTTTTTTTAAATCATGCTTCCAGATTTTATCCTCCCTGCCAAAATTCAAATTTCAAGTCTATGGTTTTTGATCCAGTCTTGCTCTCCAGAATAACTTCCAAGGAATCTTAAAAGATTTTTTTGTTGCTGTTGAGGATCATTTTGTTTTGTTTTGTTTTGCTGTTTTTAAGCTACGGTCTGACCTAGATTATTATGATATATTAGGCTTGACAGGACTATATTGTTGAACCAGATGAAATACTGTTTGGGAAGTCTTTGAGCAGGTGGAAAATGCTGTTTAATCCCTCTAACAGGAGAGGCTCAGGGTGGTATTGAGAAAATGTAAAAAGCAGCAAAGCAGGTTAGGAGAGCTGAAGAATAGCAAATGTCTCCTGTCATTGTGTGAGAATGCCTCATGTGGCTTTATTTTACACTGAGATATTCCATGTCCCCAAAATATTTCTCCAGTGGTGGTAATGAATTGCATTGCCCTCTTGGTTGTAAGAGCGCGGGTATTCTGCTGAGGAGCCATATGGTTCCCATTTATTTTAATGTGTCTTTGACATCAGGAGAATTGCTGAGACAGCAGAGGAAAGTGCTTACACCCTGGACCGCAGCCAGAACTGCAGTTATTTATGTGTAGTAACCACTACCTTTTTTTTTTTTTTTTTTTACACAAAGAAACAACCTGGTCTTAAGATGATTTCCTTGTAGGGATTTTAATAAAAGTAGACTGTAGGTTTATATATTTTGGAATAACTGTTACTTTAGTGGCAGTGAAATTTGTTTCTTGAGCATGAAGCTTTAGTGTTTAATTGTACATGTGAGAGATTAAGGAAAAAAGCTGGGAAGTAGGTGGTACTTATTTTCTCACTGATAATAAAGGAACATACTTTTTATTTGGTTTAACAGCATCACCAAGATAGTACTCTGCATATATAATGCTTTCCATCTGTGATTCATAAGACTTTTTACAAAGGTAATCATTTCTTTTAATATTCCTGTGAGATAAATAAACATAATCCTAAAAATAATAATGGAGAAAACTGAGAAATGCAGATTCTTATTAGTGTAATGTGTATAAAGGATCAGAGCAAGTATTAGAATTCAGATTTCATTGATTGTATTGTTTGATATTTTATTATTTTCTAGGTATCAGGACAGAAAAATATTTCCTCTAATTTATTAGTAATGCAGTGTATTTACAATAAAGAAGTACCTTTAAAAATGAGAAGACAAATATGTCAATGATATATGTTCTCCATATAAATGTTAACATAGCTCTGGGAAATCTCAAAGATTCCTCTGGAAGTTTTAATGTTATCTAAAGAAATACAGTGTGAAGAGAGAAAGGAGTGATAACATTGACCAAAATTATGGGAAAGAGTTCTCAACAGTAATTTTGTCAGGTGGCTTGCTGACTATTTGGAGCAGGAGAAAAAAAATTCCCAACTTCTGGTCTGTTTTCAGTATTGCTGAGCAGAATGCAGTACACAGATTTAGCAAAACACTTTAATATTATACTGTGCTTCACTTATTTTGTTTGAGTATTTTGATGTATAAACATTATTTAAGTGATGGTTCATATAGGACAAATGGTGCCAAGGACTATAAATATGATCGATCTATTGATGCAAAGTCATATATCTAAATGAGAATAAAAATCAGTGAATCAGTCAGTTAGCAGTACAATTTTAATCTATAGGTTAATCTAAACTTGTTCTAGTTTTAGAACCATTCCCAATATTAATGGCATTTTAATGTCAGGTCTCTCTGCAGTCACCTCACATTTTCAGGAGGATGTCAGTTCTATGTAGGGGAGAGGGTCAGTGTCAGGTCAATTGTATATAAAGTACAATGCAGTTTCCTTTTTTTAAAAAAAGAAATCTTTGCCGTCTTGATTTCACATTTATAACTTTAAAGTATAATATTTATTGCTCTTGTCTCAACAAACATGATTATGAAATACCTCCCTGTCTTTTGCTAAGATTACTCATAAAGATTAGGAGAAAGGAGGTGGCATCTTTAATAAATAGAAATGTGTGGATGAAAAATAGCTAGTTCTGAAAAGTGATCACTTCTTGTGAGTTAATCACTTTAATTATTTGTGGCATCAAGGATGGAAGATCAAAGTTTCAATTTAATTTTTATATTCAGCTTTCAGAATTTGCATCAGAATTTTCAGCAGCAAACCTTATATTTTTTCAAAATGAGAATAGGTGATTGGACTACCCCTATAAAGGCAAATTCAGCTCACAGAACACTGAACAGCCTGGTCTGTGCCTGTCAGGAGATACAGAAGAGAGCTGGTTCCCTCCATGTGCATCTCTTGCTGGCTCACGTGGATGTAGCCGGCAGACTGAATAGATGACAACGTGACATGCATGTTCATGATCCAAAACAAAGCCTTAGTCATTCAGCCTCAAGGGTCATCTTATATTATTTCTTGCTTGCTATTTTGTTGTTGTTTACATGCATATGCAGTATCTGCACAAATCTTAATACAATACCTATTCTTTCACATAGTATTTTATGAGAATTTTATTTTATTTTTGTTAAATAGTGATTTAAACAAAAGGATCTCACCTTAATTACTCCACTTAGAAGCTGCAATGCACAGAAAGACATTATTGGTCTCAAGGGTAATCCATTTGGAATATTTTCAACTTAATAGTAGAATTGGAAAAAACCATTTTTAAGTGGTTAAACTACCTAATCCTTTCTATGAATTTTTAACCTCATCTTTCACTAGGATCACAATCAGAATAACCTCTGTTTCTTATGCGTGTTTATCATATCTAGTCTACAAGCTGATTTACTAGTTCCTAGGTTGGTAGGTTGGTTTGAGATGGGGAAGAATGGAATTTAGAAGGTGAGGGGAGAAATTCACTATACTATTAAAAGCATTGTGATATATCATTCAGAACATACAAGATCAAATATATCAGTAAGAAAGAATGGACATGGACTTAAAATTATGAGCATTGCAAAAGTGGGAGCTGCTTTTTCTTGATTTTTATTTTTGAATGTTGCTTTCACAGTAATAAGGGCAATACTCTTTTAAAAAGACCCTAATTTGCCATCCATTTTGTTGATGATGAAGCTCTCTTACTGCCTGTGTCTCAGAGCTGATGATCTTTCTAAAAAGGAGAAGCTCTTCAATTCCAGAACATTGAGTAGATAATGAACGCTTCCCTGTGTGAGGCCTCCTATTTGTTATGGTCTCTCTAGTTTAATTCTGTATTTCATACTTTTCAGAACTGAGTATAAAATAACATTGTCTTGGTCATAGGTAATAGGTTAATTTGCACTGCATACTATTATGAAGTGTCTCTCACATGTTAAAGGCTTAGTCCCCAGAGGTGGGGAAGTAATTGGATCTCTAAGCTCATCAATATATTAATCCACTGAAGAATTCATGGCCAAAAGGCTATTGGGAGGTGGTAGAAACCGCAAGAGTTGGAACTAAGTTGGAAGGGCTGGGTTCTTATGGGAGAGTGCCCTTGAGGTCAATATCTTGTCCCTGGCCCCTTCCCCTCTCTTCCTGCTTCAGAGGTGCTACACCTCTGCCACACCCTTGCACCATGATGCTTCGCCTCCCCTCAGACCTAGAGCAATGAAGCCCTCCCAGCATAAAGTAACACCCCTGATCTGTGAGCTAAAATAAATCATTCCTCCCTTAAGTTGTTTTTCTTAGTTGTTTATCACAGGAATGAAAAGCTGACTGACACACACACTTAAGATAATTTGAATTTTATTCACGGTTGGAAAGAAAACATTCTCAATTAGTCTGTTTTTGCTTTGCCTTTCATTCGCCCATGCCTCATGACAATTCCTTGGTAGTATCTGCGTTTTGAAGTTTCTTTCACTTAAACGATGGACTGCCCTGAATACTTTACTTGAGCAAAAATAACTTTAAAGAGATGACTGGGATAAATATATTAAGGAAACTTTGAAATGTGACTCATTGGAACAAAGGCAGACAATTAGAACACGGAAAGAGTGCTTTGATACCAAACTAGATTTCACTTTCAAAGGAATCACTCCTGTGTTTCTTGGTTGCTAGACCCATTTTCACTCCCTACTTGTTAATACTTGGCACCATACAGGTGACACCCTATCAAGAGGGGCCAACCACGATGATCATGTCAAGTTGGAGAAGATGAGAAAATGCAATCATAGGAAATATGCAGAAGACATTTATAAAGGTTAAATTCATCTTAACATCAATCATTGAAAATATATTTACTATCTAATCTGTTAATTTCTACACGAAATAGTTTCTGATGAATCTGGATTTTCTGTTTGTAAGCCAAACTTCCTGACTTGAAAATTGATTCAATCTGAATTTGTTCTTCATTAAGCAAGAAACAGCATGCACACCTTCAGGGTCTGATTAGTTTGCTCTGTACGATTTAAAAACACAAATATTTGTCAACCAGGATTTACCAAGAAAACAAGTTTATTTCAGCAATATCACTATGTTTATACTAAATTGTCCCCAAATTGAAAAATAAACTCCATCCACAGACAACAAATCATCTGGCTTTTTCCTTTTGAGCTTAAGGCATAAGAGACAAAAGTTTTTTTTTGTTTGTTTGTTTGTTTTAATCAATTTTGACCCAAATAGTAAAACTGAAATTTTCTACTATTCTTTGCTTGTTTGACATGAAACTGGATCATGAGCTTTCAACCTCCATATGCCAAAAACACAGGGTTGGGTCCTACTAATTTCCTCCTTTCCAGCAGGACTTTGCTGATAATTGTTGACACTAACAAGAGCAGGTATGTCTAAGAGGGTGCTCAGCTTGCTGCTCAAACACTTGTTCCAGTGTGGCTGCTGTATGGTGGAATTAGTGGTAAAGAATCTGGTCTTTAGTTTTACAGGCCCAGGTATGTGATTGTTGCTGTGCCTACAGAGATCTCCAAGCTCAGTGGAATCACACACATTAATGATGTTCACAAATGACTGAGGTATAAATCAGAAAGAAATTTTGATTATTTGCAATAAGAAATACAAGTGACAAATCAGCTAGAGAATCTTGCAGAATCAAAGATATCTTCCAACCTGTATGACCAAGTGGTTTATGAATGTGAAAATACAGCAAAGTTGGTTGTAGTTTCTTAGAACTTAGTATGATTCAACTTTGACACCTTGGTGTACTCATCTTTTGTATGGGATCTTAAGTATGCAGAACATGGGTCTCATCAGAGTGCCTGCTTTACCAGGTGGTACTAGAAATACTGTCCAATTTTTATTTTTTGGTTTGCAGATTTGTCATCTACTCTGTTCATGAATTCTTTCCCTATATAATTTATGGTACAGATTATTTTACTTTTTTTCCTACATTCTTACCCTGGCACTGTGAATTAGTCCATTTTCCAAATCTCTTATCCACTCGTTTTTTTTTAATTTAATTTTTATTTTTACAGAATGCATTTTGATTCACTGTACACAAATGGGGTACAACTTTTCATTTCTGTGGTTATACACAATGTAGATTCACACCATTCATGTAATCATACATGTCCATAGGGTAAAGTCTTTCTCAGTCCACTATCTTTCCTTTCCCCACTCCCTCCAACCCCATTTCCCTCTATACAATCCAAAGTTCCTCCATTCTTCTCTTACCCCCCTCCTTCACCACCCCATTATGTATCATCATCCACTTATCAGAGAAAACATTTGGCCTTTGGTTTTTTGAGATTGGCTTATTTCACTTAGCATGATATTCTCTAACTCCATTCATTTACCAGCAAAAGCCTTTATCAGTATAAATAGCTTCTGCAGATAGCTAGTAGGAATGACTCTGTGCCATTTATTCCTTTAATTTGCAAAGACCAATGTTACCTCTATGATCAGTAATCATTTTATGGTAACATCAATATGACCTGATGTGCTGACCATGTCATTGTTCCCAAGAGCTATATCCAGGCAGTATATATAGTACCGTTGTACCTAGATGTTTTTGTTTCAGTGGTAACTGTGGTTCCATTGAAAGAAAAGGAGTTGAAAGGCACTTAAAAATTGGCATGGAATATGACACACTAATTATTTTTCAAAGCAGTAATGAAAGCCATGTTCTCCTCTCCCTTTTTTCTTGCTCTTGACCTCACAGTAGTAAAGCTAACACTGAACTTTGTAGATACACAAATTAGAGTTCAGTCATTCTGCAAAGGGCACAAATTACTAGGTAGGTATTTTATCAGGGAGGTTTCAGATTCCCTAAGGCAGATGTGCTGAGTGAATTTAGTCTGTTTTTCCCAGGTTTGAAGAACATAGACTCTTTTTTTATGACTTCATTTTGTGATGTTAGTCAAAGTGGAGCCTGGAGGCAGGAGATAGCTCAGAATGGCCCATTTCAGTGCTCTGATTCAATCATCAGAAGAGAATTGTGGGTGGCTCCTAAGTTCAAGAAAGCCACACTTTAAATACTCTCAGTCAGGCTGATTTTATACCATTTGAAAGCCTCTCCTTTGAAAATATTCCATAGTCTTTGGGATCATTGTTTTTGCAGTGCTATTTATAATATGCAAATGTTAAAAAGAGTACAGAAAAGCATGTTTGAATGCTAAATCTTTGCAGATAGGAGGAAGCCCTATTCCTCCATGCTTCCATAATGTAAGCCTTGCCAAGGACACAGCTGATGAACTCCTGCTTTCTGCCACTACTGTCACCCTCAAAGCCTCAGAGAATCACCTCTGCATTCTGGCTTTTAGGGAAAGGGTCATTTGACATTTTGGGATGGGATAGAGAGATTTATCCAAAAGGATGAAGAATTCTTACAATATAAAAATTCATATATAGATCTTATTGAATTATTTAAAAATAAATTTGTCTACAGTGCCACTAATGGTCTAAACATTAAGTAATAACATTATCAGAGGTGTTTATAATAATTGTCTTAAGTGAGTGCATTAAAACCTGTTCCTTTGTCTGGAAATTTATGCTTTGAAAGATAATGGCTTAAGGGCATCCTTTTTATGGTATCAAGAACAACAAAGATAGAAGGTTAACTAAGCACCAGGGGTTATTCCTAGCCTCTTATACATTGGTGACAGATGAGGTTGTCAGATCTGGTGGCAGACTACTGGACAGATTGTTGAATTTTGCTTCTTATAGTGATCTTTTTACATTTTGACAAATTCTCTGTTTCGAGATGACTTAAACATACAGTTATGAAGCAGATCAGAGCTTTTAAATCAAATTTAAAAATTGTCTCTGCTGCCAGGAGTGTAAGTATTTTATAATGAACACATACACAAATGAATGGATAAATTATGTACATATTTAAAAGGATTTGTTTTCTGTCAATCTCTTCTGGGGAAGTCAAACAGTAGAAAAGAGGGAAAGTTAGGAGAACTGAATTTTTATCCTAATGTCATAATTCTCCTACTCTAATCTTCTGAGTCTCTTCATTCTGTCAGAGTTTCTCATTCCTGGCTTGGGAACTACAGGCAAAAAGGCATCCCTGCCTGACTTTTCACGATGTATATCCCAATCATCTAGAAAGGGTCTTACGCATGGTAGATTCTTAATTTATGTTTTTTGAATAAACAAATCCACCAAGTGAGGTTAATCATAGCTGCCTTTCTATATTTGCCTTGATTTTATGTTTGGAAAATGAGACAAAGGAAATTGTAGCCCCTTGAAAGAATATTCTTAGGTAAATCCAAAGTGATACTGTAGTGACTTTTGTTTCACTGCTTATACACTCTCCAAATCAAGATCATCTTTAAAATCAGCAGCAGTTGGCATCTACCAGAGGAAGTATGCAACAGGTCTCCATCCACTTAGCAGCATTAGGGTGGCCTCAAATCTCTGTGACATGGTGCCTGTGACATGTGCCTGGGCTCTGGGCTAGTGAATCCCAGTTTTGCCACTAAATGACCTTGGCCATATTATTCAACCTTTAGTGACTTAATTTCCTAAAAATGCAGCCATAAAAAAATCAACTCAAGGAGTTGTAAGGATAAAGTGAAACAATTCATATAAAGTCTTTGCATGGTAAAATCCATGAGAAGTACTCCATAAATGTTAACGTATTAATTATTTTGGCATCCAGGAATTGCTTCTCAGTTCCTTGCTTCTTTCTGTCTGTTTTTCTGCTTGAGCATGTATGTTAGTTTCCTGAGGCTGCCATTAAAACAGCACCACAAACTGAGTGGCTTAAAACAAAAGAAATATCTTTTCTCACAATTCTAGATGCTGGAAAACCAAAATTAACATGTTGGCAGGGTCAGGCTCCTACTGAAACCTGTAGGGAATAACTCTCCCTTTCATATTCCAGCTTCTGGTAGCCACAGATACTCTGTGGCTTTTGGCAGCATAATCTCAGTCTCTGTGTCCCTCTCCTCATAGCATTCTCTCTCTGTCTCTTCCTATCATCTTCCCTCTCTCCATGTCTGTGTCCAAATTTTGCCTTTTTATAAGGCCACAAGTCATATTGGAGGAGTGTTCACCCTAATGACCCCATTTTAATTTAGTTTCACCCTGTTTCCTAAGGAGATTACATCCTGAAGTACAAGGGCTTAGGACTTGAATATATCTGGGGGTGGGGAAGGGGACTCAGCCCATGATCGCATGATTCTATTTCTTTCTCCTTAATTAAGTGTGCCTTTCCTTTTCCAGTGGGAAAGTCTCTCAGATTTGGAACTTTGGAGTTTAAGTTTAATTCTGAAACTGATAAAAGAAGTCACTCAAAGCCCCTAGCCTGGGTTACTTCACTATAAAATAAAAGGAGTGGACCCATTAATGTCTACCATGTCTTCCAACTCCAAAGGTCATGTTGATAGTACAACTCTCTCAACTATACTGTGTACCTCAATTCTCCTTGATATTCTATGTATTCTGTGTATTTTGCTATCCTTGTAACTAATAATAAAGGTTTTGATCCTTACCACAGAAAAGTATGGAAGTTAATAGATATGTTAATTAGCTTGATTTAGCAATTCTACAATGTGCACATGTATCAAAACACTATTGTTGCACACCATAAATATATGTAGTTTTTGTTATTTAAAAAATAAATGAGGGCTGTAGTTGTGACTCAGTGGTAGAGCCCTTGCCTAGCATGTGTGAGGCACTGGGTTCAATGCTCAGCACTGCATATAAATAAATAAAATAAAGGTCCATTAATAACTAAAACAATTTTTAAATAAAAAATAAATGATAAAAAGAAAAACTTCTGAAGTATCTTACAGCATTTGCAATTTTCAGTACTTGGATTAAAATCCCACTGTCTATAATGCTGTTTAATGGGATGTTATTTTGTGAAATGAAAGTTTTGTTAGTTGAGGTTGTTAATATATCTGAGTAGTGCCAGTGACTCATTTTTGTGAATTTTTATTGATTTTTAGAATTTTCTTTTTTTAAGTATTGTAAGCAATATATATTCACACATTAATTGTACATACTTATGGGATGTAGTGTGACATTTCAATGCATGTATGCAATGTATGATTTTCAGATTATGGTAATTAACATTTCCAACTCCTTAAGCATTTTTGTTTGTTTGTCTTGGGAAACTTCCAACTCTTCTCTGCTAGTTCTGTAGAAAATATATAATAAATTGTTATCAACAATATTCACCCTACTATGCTGTAGAATATTAGAATTTATTCCTCTCGTGTAACTGTATTTTGGTAAATAGTCAAATTTTTTTAATGTCAAATATCCTCTTCTAGAAACAAGATTGAAGGTATCAAGGTTAGAATTATGTCTTTTCTGATTATAATACAATACAATTTGTATAAAAATCATAAAAGCAAAATGCAAGGAATTAGGGGAAATGAGAAATTAAGTTCTGCCACTCGTTCACAAATATACAAGCGACATTCCTGAAAGTTTGCTTGGACTATTTATTATAGAAACACTTAAAAGTCTACTCTGCTATAGATCAAAAAAAATAAGAAAGGAAATTAAAAGGACTTTTTCTTTCCAAGTTTGTGACATAAGAGTTTTAGCATCTGCAAGGGCCCAAAAGTATTGAGCATAAAAAGACTCAAGACCAAGGGGCATTTCTTCACCTCAGCTGAGAACTGTTACCGTTGGTGTTGACCAGATTTTTTCTTTCCCTTCCAGCTTCCTCCATTCTCAAAAGGGAGAAGCGGCTGAGAACCAAGAATGTGCATTTTAGTTGTGTCACCGTGTACTACTTCACCCGGAGGCAAGGCTTCACAAGCGTTCCCAGCCAAGGGGGCAGCACCCTGGGGATGTCCAGCCGCCACAACAGTGTGCGGCAGTACACCCTTGGCGAGTTTGCCAGGGAGCAGGAGAGGCTGCATCGGGAGATGCTGAGAGAGCACCTCCGGGAGGAGAAGCTGAACTCTTTAAAACTAAAGGTAAGAAGCATAAACTCACTTTTTGCAAAACTCTACAAGAGCAATTTGAGTCAACCTTTTCCACTGTCATAGATGGAACTGCATTTTACTTGACAGACTGCCTGCTGAGCCTTATTTTTTAAAGCAAAACAGTATAGTCTTTCATGGGAGACTTACCTGACATCATTTATTCATTTACTTTACAAATATTTACTATTGAACATTGCTAGATCATACAGCCTGTGCGGAAGGGAGAGGGGGGTAGTGGGTAATCAAAATTAGATGTAGTCTCCTCTACAGGAACTTACAGACTAGTAGGAAAGGAAAATATTAATTAAGTTGTCAAACAAAATAATTTTTTTTTTCTTCATTCAGTGCTATAAAGGAAAGTTGTAAAGCACTATGAAAGTGTATAACAGGAAATTCATGTGGTCCAATAGGTCAAGAAATGCTTCCTTGAGGAAGTGAAATGAAAATCTGAAGAGGTAAATAAACAAAGAGAATTGGCAAGAGTGCCGGGCTTCAGGAAAGGGCAGAGATGCCTTGTGCTTGGAGGGAGCAGTGAGCGCACAGAGGTTTATCTGACTGGAGCAGAGTCAATAGTAGAGTCGCATGATGGAGGCTGGATGGGCTTTGTCAAACATAGGAAGGCATTTTTTCCTCATCATCTTAAAGATAATCAAAAGTCAATAGTTTTAAGCTCAAGGTTGGGGTGCTAAAATAATGTGATCCAGTTCTTATAATTTGTGAGAATAATTTGGGGTAGGGAAGGCCATGTTGGAGGAGGAGGGGACCTAGGCAGTTAGGCCAAGTAGGAGGCAACTCGTAGTCCAGGAGATAGGTGATGGCTGGTTAAGTTAGACTGAAGCAGGAGAGAGGAAGAGAAAGGGATGAGGGAGAAAAACAGGAAGTAAAATCAGCGGTGCTTAATGATGGGTTGAATTTGGAAGGAAGAGAGAGGGATAGTCAGGAATGACAATTCCATTTCTGGCTTGCAAAATGGAATGGGTAATAGTATTGTTTGCTGTGACAGGAAGATGCAGAGATGTGGGGTGTGGGTGTTGTGGATGATGAGATCTCTCTTGGACATACTGAGTTTGAGAGGCTTTTGAGTTTTCAAGATGTTGGGAAGGCATCTAGGTAGAGATTCCTGTCCTTGAGTCACTTTAGAGATTAAGTGGAGGGAAGTAACAGAAATTCAGAAAATGTCTTCAACTTAGGGATCTTTACGTTTGTATGGGTCCATCACCCTATCAATACATAGGAATATTCTACCATCGTTATCTAGTGACAAAGGAAATATTTTTAGATAATCCAAGGACATAAAAAAAAGGGTATTCATTAAATGCCTGAAGTACCATAAGCCACTTGTGTTACTTTAATCTCCATATGATAACAGTCAGCAGGGAAGTGGTATGTGTTTTGAAACACTTTATTTTTTATATATTTTGCAAGTTATGTGTGTGCCTTGTTCCCTGTTGCATGACAAGGCAATCACTTAAATTAAACTGGGCATAACCTAGCCCAGAGCTTGTCTTACATTTCCTTACATTTGCCAGTATTTTTGGCATATTTCAATGAAAGTCTCTTCAGCTTTTCCAATAGCAATACACCATTATTTTGTGATTTATCATAGCTTTTTATATACCTTAATTTAGTAATAGTTATCAAATTTGTTTCTGAAGTTCATTCTCTACCTTTGTAACCCACTGCAAACCAACTTTACCCTCTATGCAAAGAGTGAAGTCATTCTCCAAATTCAAATTTTGGTAGAAAAATAATAATGGTAGGCAATCATTAATGATTTTTATTTGCCAGCATCTTATAAATATTGTTTAATTTGATCCTCAAAAAGACCCAGTGGGATAGGTAAATTATCAGAATATGTTTACAACTGAGGAAGAAGGAAAACAAACAAGGATACTAAGGAACTGGCTCACTCAGAAAACTGATTGTATTATCTTGTTGCTTTCTATTCTTAAAATAGCTGATTATCCCCTGTAGGCATTGGGGGAAAAAAAATCTGTGTACCTGTTAGGTGGGAGGTCATCTTCTTCTGGGATTTGATAATGTATACAGTGGTTTTTAACAGCTGGGAGACTGTAATGTTATCTGAGAACCAAAAGATTGTCTGTGATGAACTTTTGAGATGCTAGGTGGATGTGATCGACATGAGGGGAAGGCACAAACCTACAGCAGCCTTCCTCCATATCAGGCAGTGATATATCTGGTTCATAGATATACATGTATACACATTCTTCCATGATTTTTTTAAAGAAGCTAAAGAAGAAAAGAAGAAACAAAAAGAACACTGTATTATTGATTTATTTTTAAAATAGCTCTTAGAGTCGGAAGTTGGAGGTAGCCATCTGAGTGGATGTCATATGTCAGTTTGTTATTAATAAGGGGAAACATGCAGTTTTTCTCTTTGGCAAAAGATGTAAACAAAACAAATTTGGTTTTCATCACTCCTTCCAAATGAATCCCAAGCTAAAGGATAACGGGATTCTGAAGTGATCTGAGCTCAGCCTCAATGCATTTGAAATATTCAGAAACACATGGTACATGAAGTTAAAATATCACAGCAATGTGGACCAGTTGTCTCAAAAATCTGGGATGAATTAATGGAGAAAAACTTGTATATTTTAATTGAAATTCTTCTAGCATATTAACTTTTTGATTTAAAAATATCATTGACTATATTTGTCTGAGGTCTAATTGTACAAAATCTAAAATTAGTTATCCAAAACATTAGGAATCTAAAAATTTCCCTCTGATATTTAAAATTTCATTACCTAAAATTACATTTGTTTTGAAGTATATGTCCTCTAGGATAAGTAAGAAAACAAATGTGTCTACATTGATTCCATTGTTTTGAGTTGTGCAGAGGATCACTGGTACAGAAGAGGGGTCCAAAGTGGAACTCAAGGGTTGTTAGAGCCAAACTTTGCCCCTTTGGATTTTGCCTGAGATGGTCCCCTGGGAGTTACTATCTGTTGAGTAAGGGCAGAGGGGAAGTAGCATCTGACAAGTCAAACATTACCAATTCCTCATTAGGGAGCCCAGGCAAAATGCCAACGGACACTCACTGGATTGGAACTGGATAGCTTTCCTGCCACTTATTTAAGAACCAGCCATCTTAAAAAATAAAGACAGATTTCCCTTTCACTGTTTCTTCCTGTTTTTCCAGGAAAACATCTTTGCTGAGTTCCAATTAGGGGAATTATTTATTCAATGGTTCTTCTCCCAGGGATGCTTTAATAGAGAAAAATGACTAAAAGGAAAAATATACATACATACTTGCAGACTTTCCTCATAATAAATGTTTTGGAAACAAAATAAGAATAGAAATTTAGATTTTGATTATAAAATTGCTTCTTATTTAGTAAATCATCTAAGTTACGAGGTATGTATACTGAGAAATCATATACAATTATTTTTGTAGAACAAATTCAGTTCTATTCAGGGGGCTAAAATGTCTTTTTTTGTTGGTGGTGTTGATGTTTTAAACATTGTCTATAAACAACTAGTGGGGAAAAAACTGAATGAATAAAATGCATGTTCCTAAAAGAAATAACTAGCTGTGGATTTCTAAATTACAGAGCACAGTTTTCTTTCTCTGTCAAGCCCATTCACACATGTCATACACTTCACAGTAATCAATGCAGTCATCTTAATACTATACTCTTTTCCAAATTAAGTGCTTAGATTTCATCATCTGCACCACATTGTTGAACAATTAAATTAGCTTTACTTCCATTTTTCATGTATCTGTAAAATGCATTAGGCAGCCATTTGTAAGTAGGAGACTTGGCATTCAAATCGCCTCTGGGTTCTATCTTACTGGATTCTACTCTCTAATTCTAGGAAATTTAATTTAGCTTCCACAGCTTTGACTTCCCTCTATTTCTCAATGGTTTTGCAACCCAGTTGTTCTTCCTTTGCTTTCTGAGATTAAAGGTCTATCCCCACTCCTGTTACCACATCCAATAGCTTCCCAGGGTTGTGCTCTTTTTTCAATTTCTTAGTCATGTATTCCTTGAATAATGCATGATTGCTGTCTCCCCTTTCCTAACTAAGAAATAAATGAATAAAGCCAGATTTTAACTCATACCTTAAGTGACTAAACTCTTAAAACATCTTTATGTAAATCTTTAACCCTGTATCTCAGATTTATGACTGTTTTATTCACTAAGCAACTTAACCCATGCAACATTATAATTTTCTATTCCACCTCCAGTTCTCTCCCTGTATCTCTTCAAAAGAGATTGTGATTAGTCCTCCAGGCAAAGATCTTAAATGTGCTGGGAGATGAAAGGGAATAGGGGCTTGTGAAAGATGATTGAACGATATCTCAAACCCATAGTTTCAACACTTTGGGATGTGTACTTCAAGAACCTATTCTGTAATTCTTTACTAGATATGTCATTGTCTGGGGTCAGGGTATTTTTGAACTCCATTTATCTCTACAGAACTTCTCTGTTAGATTCTGTAGCGATCACTTCAGAACATACTTATTGTCAAAGCTTCCAGAATGAATCCCTAAGTAGAGGCCTGCTTCAACACCAAGTGAAAAACTTTACTGTGGCAAGTACTTGCACTATCATACATACCATTTGTTCTGAAAAATACAGAAAAAAATACACCCAACCAAAGTGAGGGAGACTTGTAGGGTGGAATTCAGTCTGGTGCATATGGAATACGTTTAAGAATATGTTCTTTCAGCTCATCACTGGTATTTTATTTGGAAAGGTACAATTAGACTTATATAATCAAATCTTTGCATTCTTCCTGCATAAGAAATATTGATTTTTTTTTTTTAGTTCATGAAAATCAATTGCATTGATCTCCTGGTTTAAATGTAGGGACATTCAGTGGTGTATTGGAGCCAGCTCACTGAAGTTGCTCATTAAGGTGGATTATATACATCTCTTCCCAGAAGAAGTTTGAAATTGGTTATGAAGGGAGTATGTAAACTATGAAACTTGGCAAACACAACAAACTATAATATTTTTAGAAGTATAGATTGTTAAATATTTAGCAGCATGCTACTGGATTCCTCCTGATTTATTATCCACCACCAAAAGAGGAAGTGTTGGTCTAAATCAAAAGGAAGGATAAAGGAATGTATAGCTTATGAATTTAAATCATTGAGTCTTATATGTTAATATTATTCTTTCTGGTGACTTTTGCAGTAATATGTATTCTAAGGAGTCCTTATGACTTCAGATTGTTGGAATTAATTTTTTTTTGGTTGTCTGAAATGGTGGTCTTTCTTTGTTGCCTAAGGTTCTAGTGATTTTGCTTCCTCAGCCTGCCAAGTAGCTAGAACTAGAGAGGCATGCCACTATGCCCACCTCAGGTTGTTGGAAAGAATAAAAGCTAACAAAACAAGCAAATATTCCTGTATTTTCAAAGGTATAACTAAACTGGTTCAAATTTGTCACTTACAATTAACAGTTAATGAAATAAGAAATTATACTATAAGATTTGACTGAATATCACAGTAATATAAATGTTTTCTTTAGATTGCTAGAGACCTTAGAGACTGGGTCATCTGTCCAGCTAACACTATACAACCAAGAACTCCTTTTATTAATTATGTGTCCTGCACTCTCCAGCAGGTAATTGCACATCTTGGGTGACCCGGAGCATGCTGCTCTTTTGAAGTAGCACATTTCATTCATGCCTTTAATCATTAGAAAACTCTTCCTTACATTGAGCAGCCTGCTGCTGTCTTAGCACATCTTTTGACTCCAGTTCTGCCCTCTAGATACAGGGAATAATTCTTTATATTCCAAATTCCAAGGTTTTGAATATGGTGTTGATAGACATGCAAATATTTGAAGATAGCTTATGGGATTTATGTGTTTCTCTTCTGTAGAATGAAGCATCCCTCATTCTTTCCATTGATCCTTTAGGGCATGGTTTTCAGTTTCTTTGTTGCCCTGGTTTTCCTCCTCTGGACACAGTGGTTTTTATTAATGTCTACCTCATAATGAAGTACTTGATCTGGTACTCTGGATGGGATCTATCCAGTGCATAGAGATGTGTTTCATTATTCCAAATTGTGAATGCTCTTTCCATGGATATAACTAAAGATACAGTAGTTTTTGGTAGCTTGCTCAGTTTGTTTATATTAAGCTGATAGTAAGTAAAAAAGCAAAACAAACAAACAAAAATAATCTAACAAACAAAAACAATGAATAAACAAAACTCTCTGCATTTAAACCAAGTCTTCATTATGATATAAATTAAAATTTTATAACACCTCCAGGGCTAGAACCCTCTTTAGTGTTGAACAGTAGAGAGAAATCAATAGGTTTATTTTTTTAATTTAACTTTAACAAACACGATACTGTCATCTGCCTATGTGATAACTTTGCCTTTTAGATCCTCATCCAAGTTATAGATTTAAAACTATATTTCATAAGACAGGGTCAAGTTTGGGATATTATGTCAGAGTAGTGATCCTCAAGAGGAAAAGATTTCCTGCATCAACTCACCATGACCTCTACTGAGAATCTTTTCCAGGTTGGGCCACTGCTACCAATAGGATGTAAAGCTGCCACATCCTGCATTCCTGACCTCAGTGGTGGTATAAAACAGGACAAGCATCACTGGTCTTAGAGATATTTTCACTGCTAAACTAAAACTTCATGCATCCAGCCTTACTCTTATTAATTAGTTTACATTCCATCTTTCTATGAAAAGAGGAAAAAAAATTTTGTCAGAACTCAGAAGTGAGAATTTCTCAGTACTAGATTTTTGTCTCAGAGATGAGAATAAGAAATTCTCAGTACCAAAGCACTGATTTTCCAACTGTGATCCATGAGGTCTGAAATCAGGGAATGAGGCAGTAGGCCCAGGACTCTGCACCTCATTCCTACTTTTATCTTTTATATATCGAGGTTCTGCATGAAGTTCATTTGCAAAATGGATATTTTCTCTGCAGTGAACCCAGACAATAGTTTCGTATTCATTGCTTTCCTCTATCCCATGTACTGAAACCATCTGTTTAAATAATTCTTTCTAGAATATTGTTATCCAGAATTAGCTTTTTCTTTAAACAATTCATTCCCATTTTGAACATCATTTAATTCCTTTCCCCATGAGTCTTCACAGATGTTAGGCTGAGCAATCATAACTTCAAGCTTCTCCATTGTTCTAAAGCATAAATTGTCTGGGCCTGGGGATTCTTATATAAAACAGCTGAGTGCACTTTCATTGTCTCCCCACCTGATTTTTGCTTTAAATCCTTCCTGACATGTCTCTTCTTCCATTTCTGGTTTGGGTGTTTTCTTCCTTAAAAGAGACTATGCAATCAGAATAGAAATTAAATCATTCTGCTTTGTGTCTTTGCATGCAGCCTTCTCTATTATCTAATTCTCTCTTCCTCCTTGCTACTTCTATACCTGTACATACATTTTGATGCCCTTACTATACTAGGTCATATCTGTTACATGATCTCCTAAGCAGAGTGGAAGCTCCTTAGATGAAAGAACTGTCATACATATACAAACCCTGATACCTAGTACAGTACCTGGCAGTATAGTGTAATGATTAAGAAAATTAATTCATTCCAAAATATTTGTTAACCAATTACTATGAGACTGGCAATTACTATTATCAAGGTGCCGGAGATACGTTAGTGAGCAAGACGGACCATCTCTGTTCTCAACATGTTCATAGGATGATAGGGGAACTGTACATGAAATAGACAAATGTGTTATGGCAAAATTAAGGAATGAGCTAATACCAATTAAATGTAGTCCAAGATTAATGAGTGGGGTGAGAAAATGAAAAGAATAGCACATTATTTTAGCCAGCTTTGACCAGCTTGTCCTGACACCATCTCCTTTAGAAAAACCACATCCACATGATCAAAAGATGGGTACCCAAAGCAAATGCTGACTGATGAGGTGCCATTTCTTCAGCTCACTCTTTTTTCCCCTTTTCTGAGTTCTTATTCTCTGTGGCTGAATCATACCTTTTATTTCTGAATAAGTAAGCTAATTCTAAGGAAATGTGCACTGCTCTTCATCTCCTACCCCATGCACTCAGGTCAGCTTTGGGAGTGTGGCCAGAATCTAAGGCTATTTTTCCATCAAATTTTTCTACTGTAACTCTGAAGATTTTTTACTCCAAAATGATCTTGCCAACCAGCCTCATGCTTTGAAGCTAAATAAACCTGAGCTTGATGCTCAGTACCATCATGAATTAGCTACTTAGATAGACTTTGGTAAATTACCTTCCCCATGCTCCAATTTTCCCAACTACAAAACAAAAAATACTAACTAACTTCATAAGATCCTTGTACAAATTAGGTGAGAAATGAGTATGCATATGAAGCTCAGCACCTGGTATTCAATATGTGGTGGTTCAGATCTTCCTCAGTACCATTGTCTTTGTTACAATAGGCAGTAATCAGTGTTTGTTGAACTGATTTCATTTTGCACATTCTTATTTCCACTCTCATTTTTTCATGTGCTCATAATTTTTTAAGAACCAGGAGATTTTACTACTAAATATACAACTTCACTGCTGAAAAGAATTGGATCTATTTTTGTGTTTTGTTTTATTTCTTTTTTTAGCATTTTAGTCAATCTACATTTTCAGTATTGTTACCCTCTCAGTAATCATTTTGCATTGAATTGGTTATTTGGGGACTTAATGATAGTCTTGGAGTCATTCCACTGATTCTTACAATATTATATCCTTTTCCTCAGGTGTGTATGCCTGTGAAAAACTGTGTACTATGTACTCTATTGGGTTTCAGAAATTGCTTTCTCATGCTTATCAGTGGGTACAATTTTGCAAAAATAAAATGTTTGGATTGTATCTGTCTAAAGCAAGTTACAGTACTTTAATATGTGGAGGGAGTCTAGACAATTTTACCTGCTAACCCAAGAACCGAGTCCCATGTTCAGTGTTATGTTTGTATCAAGGCAGCACACACACACACACACACACACACACACACACGCACACACACACCTTAAGATTCTCACTGTGCAATACAGATAAACATATACACATATAGGAAAAATATAAGACAAAGATCGTTAGATCAAATCATGAGTCAAGTAATTACTTATCACCTTTCAGTGGCGAAAGACAGATGAACAGGAGCTACTCTGAAAATTGCTATTTCTTTGTTTCTAGTTATTTCCTTATGGACCAAGAGAGAGAGTGATTCCACTCAAGTCCAATCATCTGTATGCTTCATAGGTCAATGAATGCATCATGTTCTGCTGCACAGCAGGCCTCCTTGTTGCTCAGGGAGTGATACCATCTCTCTCTGCCATTCATCTAACTGCCAGTCCACCTTCAGATTTAAGCTTCATCAGGACGTTTTTCCTTTTCACTCCACTGCCAGGCCTACCTGTAGGTGCCCATCATACATACTCTCAAATGCTGTGTTTGCCCTAAGCTAGGAAATCCTTATGAGCTGGGTTAAAATTTCCAGATTCCTTGACTCATTATTCCAGTCCATTAAGATTAAGGTCTCTGTCACATATACCACATACCTAGTGACTGATGCAAAATAATCATTAAAGGCTATTCAGCTGTTCAATAAATGTTAATTATATGAAAAGAATATATAATAATATATGTTATTATATATATATATTATAATGCTGTTAGGAGCACAAGCTCTAAAGTCAAATGTCTCAGTTCATGACTTAATGGATACTCTCTCTACTTGTGATGTTGGGCATGTTATTTAGCATTCCTGTGCCTTGGTTTCCTCATTAGTTAAATGGATATGATGATTGTATATAGCACAAGAGATTTTTGTGTTGCTAAATGAGCTAATCATGTAAAGTGTTTAGAACAGTTTCTGTCACACAGACTCAAAACTGTTAATATTATTATGTCTCATACCTGTTTCTGTCACCTCTTTCACCTCTACCTCCAATTTCTCTATCTTTCATATGCATATATATGCAGAAACAAAAGCAGATTTAAAGGCCAGGATTATTTGATAGTGCCCCTAAACCACGTTTTTTACTAATTTTCTTTGAACCACTGAGGAGGCAACATTATTTTTGGAGAAAGAACTCAAAGTGAGAAATGGTCCAATTCCTAGATTGAAGATTTCCACCTCAAAAGTGGGCATGCATTTGAAAGTACAGGTTACAGGGTATGTTATTTTATAGATGGAATAGCTTTTTAGACACGTTGTGTTTGATTCAATGTTAGACTCCCAGCATTGTGAGGTACCATAAGAAACTTATAATTTATGAGATGTAGGGAGAAGCATATTGAAATAGGATACAGGGAATTACATTCTATAAGTATGTCCTGGAGACAGCAAAATGATTCTGAGCTTCATTGTTGCATAAAATAAGGAGGCTGCTTTTGATGAACTAAAATCTGAAATTTTAATTATTCTATTTTGAGATTGGAAAAATACATTTAAAGGTAGCATTCATGCCAGGAGAGAACAAATGTTGTACAACATGAATGTTCTTATGCTTGGAGATGGACATGGAGTAAAAAAACTGGCAGGAGTAATTGAGTCAATCCTGGAAGATTCCCTGAATTCCTTTACACCAGATCTTGAGAGCATAACAGTTGGTAGACAAGAATAAGGAGCTCTTTGACTTTTTCTCCTATTGCTCCCATATGGGAAGATAGATTTGGAAATAACATTTTAGTACTCCAATATTAAAGAGCATTTAAACTCAATAGTTTGGGCCTGGGTTTTAAAGAAACCAATGGGCACAATCTATCTATGCAAGGGCCTAGTAGAAAATATCTCAACGGCAACGCCAACCTGGAACCATGAGAAGAGGAAGACAAGCCAATTGACCAGACTGAAGTAGAATATTCCCAGTCTTCATTAGAAATGATACAGAAGAGGTGAGGAGAAAACCTTGCCAGAGCACTTCAACATTAATGTGAGATTCTAAAAATCTAGATTTAAACCCCTATAGGTTATTGAACAAGAGTGAAAACAATTTGTAGCTGTATGTGAAGGACTTTTAGATTCTTACTTGAATCTTTATTTTAAAATGAAATTATAAGAAGTGAATAATTATAATTCTAGAATGGGTAAATAAGAGATGCAGATTTTATTTCTAAAGACATTTGTATTTGGAGTAAACTGTATATGTAGTTTATTTGAGATACATGTGTTTGTTTCTTAGTTCTTAGACGCCAATTGGTTGTTTATGTTGCCTTAAAATTTTTTGTGCTTTTACATATTTACTAAAATCCTACTTTTTCTTTATTTTTATATTTCATGTGTTGTCTGATAACAACCATTATTATTTTGCACATCTAAACCCATTGATATAAGTTGGAGATTTCATTGGTGTTATAATATTACCAATTCCACAAAGCCTAAATATTATAGAACATGGAGATGAAGTGGGGAGGAAGTATTAAAATGAGTAGTACTAGCCAAGTGCTGAGTGTCTACATGTGCCATGGACTCAGAAGCTTGCTGAGGTTCACATAAGCAAGCCAAGAATTAATTAAAATAAATCTATTGCCACAGAGTGACAAGATGGGAAAGGGAACACTCTCTACTTGTTCATGCAGCTTTGCCTGTCACAGAAGATCGAGCATGTGAGGCAATTATACACTTGAATTTCTTAGGAAAATCAGATCTTACACATAGAAATGTGCAACTTGTTAGTAAGAATTAACAAAAGTGATAACCACCACCAATCCAAGTAATGTCCTAGTAATGAACATCACAGTTTAACCAATATACATTTATACAAAGAAATGCCAAGGGAAGAAGTGAACTGAGGATCATACCAAGAAACATAGCCCAATAAAAGAGAATGTCCATTTTTGTAAGATCATAGATTTAAGCTCTGAAATATTCAGAAATATAATTTAGTAGTTTTTGAAAATACATCTCAGGGACTCTTTGTAATGTATTTGAATATGCACTTGATACTGTGGTGATTCCTTGGTGAAAATTTCTCCATCGGAAAACAAAGTTCAATATTCTATTTGTTCTTAATATATCCACAGTTGTCCATCTTGAGGGTTTTTTACAGTATTTAATATTCTTGTCTAAATATTGGACATTTTCCTATGAGGATGAGAGAAGGGCGTCTAATGGCACCAGAGTATTTTAACTGTTTAATGGATGAACTGTTAAGATTACTAAGCATGGTAATAGTTACAATGAATGATGTTTAGAAAGTAATAAATTTAAAATTAAAGAACCCAAATAGCTTCTCTATTTAGTTCTCCCATGCTTAATTTTTTATGAATTTTCTGCATTTTTTTCTGCTCCTAAGAATAAAGATCTTGCACATATTCAAAATAAACTTTCCTTTCTAAACGCTTTTTTTTATGAAGGAAACAATATATGGTGGTATAATAGTCAGAAATGAAATACTTATTCAGGGCTTGCTGATAGATGAGATTAATTTAGTAAAGAAATATAAATAGCAGCAGAAAACTCCTGAGTATGCGAGGCATGGCGGTCCACATGAGCTACTTTGCTGAAGGTATGATTTTGGGCAAAGGTTAATGTGAACTCCTTTGGGGGCCTGGTTTTTCGTTTCAGTTGTCAGTTCATGAACATGCACCTGCACTGTCCTCTAAGAGCACACTGACCTGACTGATTACTTCATATCAAGTTCTCATCCTTGGAATGTTCTCTAGAATAATCATGTTTATAATCCCAATAGCACAGCACAGCACAACTTTATTTCCTGCATGCATGGTTTTGCTGAAGTCCAAAAGTCAGAATGGTTATCTCAAGGACAAGATGTTTGTTGACTTAGTTGGCAGTGACTTCCACTAAGATGCTGTCATCTCTGAACCAGGACATGCTTATTCTGACATCAGAGCTACCTATTTTGACCTGAGTCTAAAGACAGTATCTGGATCCTTTGGTCTTTTTCACAATATTCTGGTTCAAGTTCTAACAGTAGCTACTGAAGGGAGGAGATTGAGAGTTCCAATTATTCCATTTTTTGTGATCAGTACATTTTTAAAAACCCATGGTTTCCATTCCTTGGTTTTCCTTGTTGTGACTTCTCCTAAAGAGAAAAATAAAGCAAATAACTGAACTCACACATACTTACTGGTTACAGGGGCATGATGATATATACCAGCTGGTTCTCCCCAAGTGCTGAGGTGGAGACTTTGGACCCTGCTTGAGCTACGCCTCTTATGTACTTCCCTGTGTTTCTAGATGACTAAGAATGGCACGGTAGAATCTGAGGAAGCCAGCACTCTTACGGTGGATGACATTTCCGATGATGATATTGATTTGGACAACACAGAAGTAGACGAGTACTTCTTCTTACAACCCCTGCCAACAAAAAAACGAAGAGCACTGCTGCGAGCCTCTGGAGTGAAAAAGATTGATGTGGAAGAAAAGCATGAGCTGCGAGCCATCCGCCTGTCACGAGAGGACTGTGGCTGTGACTGCAGAGTGTTCTGTGATCCAGAAACATGTACCTGCAGCCTGGCAGGCATTAAGTGTCAGGTAAGGGTGAGGATGTCAGGACATCCAAAGACAAAGCGTTATACACCACCCTGTAAAGAAGTAGTGTTGCAAATAACATTTCCCACTTAGAAAAGAAAACTTGTGGAAAGGCAACATAGGTAATTCAGGGAGTGAGAAATGTTAATTCAAGGATGTTCATAAAGTGCTTATATATATGAAATATAGTGTGAAAGGCACCCCAAAGGGCAGCTGAATTCATTGAGATTATTTCCTCTTGGATTCATTGGTTACAACAGCTTATCCTGGAAACTTGACATCCTAACATTTGAGTTTGTATTTTCTGCTCTATGCATGGGGTGTGAAGTGATGATAGACTAGAGGTGGTGTGGACAAGCACAAGCATTACTAGACTGGGATCTGAAAATCTAAGTTGCACTCCTGTCTTTACTATTTGTCAATTATATGAAATTGTCCAATCAGATGAACTTTCTGTGCTGTGTCTTCATTTTTAAAATGAATGGGCTGGGCTAGGTCAGGTTGGCTAACTGTCAACTCACAGACCAAATCCAACCAACCACATGTTTTTGTAAACAAAGTTTTATTAGAGCACTGCCATTTTATGTTTGTTCACCTATTATCTGTGACTAATTTCATGCTTCTACAGCAGAGCAGAATAGTAGCACAGAGACCATATGGCCAAGAAAGACTGAAATATTTACACTCTTGCCCTTTGTGGGGGCAGGGAGTTTATCAGGTACTCCAGCTGCTAACATTTCTTTAGCAAAAAAAAAAAAAAAAAAAAAAAGTGTACAGTGTCCTTATGCTGCAATATTGGCTAGAGGAATACAGTGGGGAAACCTGGAGTGAGAATTTTTTTTTTCAACTTGGAAATATACTTGTAAACATCAGTGAAAAGCCTGTTTTACTGCCAAGAAGAGCCTAAAATTTGAGTTTATATAAGTATTGGAAAAATTCCTCCTACCACTCTGACCTAGTTGGTTACATTTTTTAAAACTTGAGTAAAGCTAATTAGAAGGGAAGAAAAGGTTCAACAACCCCTGAACTACATAATTCTCTGGTTTCCATCCATCTATAACATCATTGGTGCTCTCTGATTAGTAGGTGCATTATTTTATACATAAACAGCTGTTTCCATAAAGAGAGTCATTCCTGCAAGTAAAAGAAAAACAGTTCCCCTTAGTTGAATATCACTTAAGATGGATTCACAGAAAAGAGAAATGGATTCATATAAGATAATGGCTACAGATTCTGCCACTGACTTTTTCTACTACTTTTTAGTGGGACCAGGATACTTTCACTGAGCTGGCAATCTCCTCTGTAGCATAGGATATTCCCTGTATTTGGATAAGGTGGGAAGCAGGGCAAGGTTTTCTCTTGTCTGTACTTGGTCTGCATACAGGTTGATTTGTAGAATCTGAGACAGTTGGCAAATATTTTAGGGTTTCCCCTAAAATTATGTATTTAAGGGTTTCCCAGAATGCCACTTAACCACCTGAGTGAAGAGGTCAGTCCAAAATCCTTGGTAAAAGCAATCACTCCTTCCTTAGAGCTCATCACTCAAATAGTCTGAGATACTGATGTACATCCCCTTCCCTCAAGAAGCTTGTAGTCTAATGTAGTGGGAAGGAAAGGGGGAGTCCATGAGGTAAACATGTTTGCCAGTGTGTGGAGTACCCACTGCAGCTCTGCAGTTCAGGCACATGCACCCATGGGCCAAGTTGAACTAGGGAGAGTGAATTTTAACCCTGCATGATGCTAAGTGGTCTCAATCTGGACATCTTTGGGAGTGAAGTTCATTTAATAATGAGCAAAAGGAAAAGAGTATAGGTAGCGTGAGGAACACTGTGTAGGTTAGATTAAAAATATCAGGTGGGAAGAAGTACTGTAAGTTTGTGTGTTTAAAATTGGGCGGGAAACTTGGAATCCAGCAGAAGAAAAGGGAAATTATAGAAAGGTTAGATGCATTGAAAAATTGAAAGCAAAATTAAAGGCATGAAGAAAAAAGAAAAGTAGTGAATGGAGAAAGAAGTAAAGAAGGCACCTGGAGGTGACAGGATCAATGAAATAAAAATGCCCACATATACCCAAAGTCTAGTTCTATCTTGAATATAGGTTTAAAAACTATTTAACTCTTATGATTTAAGCCTTCACTTCCTCTTTTCATTTCTATTTGCAGTTTTATTATTATTTGCTCTGGCATAGTGGAATTAAGTAGATTACTTAATTCAAAGGGGTTGCTGGAAGGAACTAAACTTTTATTTGGCTTGTAATAGTTCCATGGTGCTAATCTGTGTTCTTCCTTCCAAGGTGGATCGTATGTCTTTCCCGTGTGGCTGCACTAAAGAAGGTTGTAGTAACACAGCAGGTAGAATTGAATTTAATCCTATCCGTGTCCGGACTCACTTTTTGCACACAATAATGAAACTTGAACTTGAGAAAAACCGAGAGCAGCAAATCCCCACTCTGAACGGCTGCCATGGTGAGATAAGTGCTCACAGTAGTTCCATGGGCCCTGTCGCTCACTCTGTAGAATATTCTATCGCAGAAAATTTTGAGATTGAAACTGAACCCCAGGCTGCAGTGCTGCACCTGCAGTCTGCGGAGGAATTAGATTGCCAAGCGGAGGAGGATGAAGAGGAGGAGGATGGGAGCAGCTTTTGCAGTGGAGTCACCGATTCCAGCACACAAAGCCTGGCGCCAAGCGAGTCAGATGAGGAGGAGGAGGAGGAAGAGGAGGAGGAGGAGGACGACGACGATGATGATAAAGGAGACAGCTTCATGGAAGGTCTGGGCACTCATGCCGAAGTTGTCCCTCTTCCTTCAGTCCTTTGTTATTCCGATGGCACTGCTGTTCACGAAAGCCACGCCAAAAATGCTTCTTTTTATGCCAACTCTTCAACTCTGTATTACCAAATAGACAGCCACATTCCAGGAACTGCTAGCCAGATCTCTGAGAACTATTCGGAACGAGATACTGTCAAAAACGGTACCCTTTCGCTGGTGCCTTACACCATGACCCCAGAGCAATTTGTTGACTATGCCCGACAAGCGGAAGAGGCCTATGGTGCCTCCCACTACCCAGCTGCCAACCCCTCGGTAATCGTTTGCTGCTCCTCTTCCGAAAATGACAGCGGAGTGCCCTGCAATAGCTTATATCCCGAACACAGGTCCAATCATCCTCAAGTGGAATTTCACTCATACTTGAAAGGCCCTTCCCAGGAAGGGTTTGTCCCCACATTGAATGGTGACAGTCACCTTTCAGAGCATCCTGCTGAAAATTCTTTGAGCCTTGCAGAAAAGAGCAGATTGCACGAAGAGTGTATCAAATCTCCGGTGGTTGAGACTGTCCCTGTTTAGTAGAGCTTAAATTATTCTATTCCAGGACCAACTCTTCTCCTATTTAAGGCACTGTATTTAATTGGATTTCCTGGGCTCATCCTTGTTTAAACTGAAGACCAAGAAAACTTGGACTGTGATTAATCTTCCAGACTGTATTTTGTTTTCCCCTTTCTAGCTCCACGACTGTGGCATTGCACAAGTACAGTCACTATGGGGATTTTAAAAGATTTCAGACTGTTTTGATAGAAAATGCTAAATTTTAAAAATGCATATCTCACAGTTGCCTACCTGTCAAACTGTGTGAAACCTGCCAAGCTGTGCAGAACAGAGCTCCAAGTTTTGGATTATCGGGCCTGTGCAAGATTGTTAACTAAGACTGGAAAATAATAAGATTTAGAGTCCTAATTTTCAATATATCTGAAGATGATGGTGACTTTTTAATGTAAAAGTAATTATTGTAAGAAAAAGATTTAATTGTTTCATGTGTATTTTATTTATGGTAGTTCAGAAGTCATGTTTTGATGAAAAGGAACAGCAGCATGTTCATTCAAGCTGAAGATGCATAGCTAGCACCACAGAGCATGCCCACGTGGATTGCATCTGGAATCCACTCACGTTTTTATGATCCTGACTCATCAGATTTGCAAATACTTTCTTAAGGGTGAAATAGGCCTATTTTTGCTATTTTGGACAAATAAATGAGTCTATATGTGCAGGTCCTTACACAGTTTAAAGTTCAGAGTTAGGACAATCCTCTGGTGAGGGTCCAGTTCACTACCCTCCCTCAGCTGACTCCCAAGACGGAGATAGAAGGAATTGCCTTTCTTTTCTAAACAGCATCATCTTGTTTCTTAGCTTGGACAGCACCTTTAAACTCTACCATCCCCTACATCAAAATGCACTTTAGTGCCCCTTCACGGTCCCTCGTGTGGGGTGGGGACTGAGAACTCTTTGAAATGAAAAAAATTTTTTAATTAAAAATAAAACAAAGATCCGTAAGTATTCAAAGGTTCATACAATTAATGTAGAGGAATCATCCAATGATACTTATGAAGGAAAATGGCTTATTTTCCTTCAGCACTCTGAGGACCTAACTTGGTAAATGCAGTGGAGGCTGAGGAAAGGTGGAAGAGACACAACCTCAGCAACCAGCCTTTTCTACAGTGTGATCCATCCATCTCTACAGAATAAGTGTGTAATGGGACTTACACTTAGCGACTAGCTGATCGAAGGGGGGCCTCTACCCAAATACTTAACTAGGCCTTACTTTTCTGAAGCATTTTGATTTGACTTGCCTGGGACACTTAGCAGAACAGTCCAGAATGCATTGCCTACTCTCTGATTACCTCATATTCTCTTATTCAAGGGAATAGATAGAAATAAGACATGTACTCCCCGCCTGCAGATTATCTGCACTTGGTTCATAGGAGGACTTCTAGGAAACCCTTTATCTGTAAATTAATTTAGGTAACTAAATAGCGTGTTCTGCTTTTTTTTTTTTCCCCAATGCAATATGATTATGCTAAACCTGTTTTACATTTTTGACCTTCTGTTGTTATATCATTTCACATGATTTTATGACTATTTGAAATATGGACATGCCTTGCTATCCAATGACTGCATCACTACTTATTTTTTATGTCTTTTATACTTGGGTATTTAGAAATATGGATATAAATATATTGTAGAACTCAGTTCCTTAAAATATTATTTAATTGAACTTTAAAAATGCTTGATTTAGAGAAAGTCCTCCAAATGGAAAATTTTCTACGAGAACTTGATTTGGGGAAAACATGTATACTTGGCAGCTCTTCCGCAGTGCAGTTGGTTCCTGTCCCTTTCCTACCCCACCACTGGGCCATCTCAACCATTAGCATTAACCTTGAAGGAGCTTTGAGTTTGTCCTGGTGTAGGCAGCAGTAATGAGGGCAGGAAGGTTCCGTTTGAATGATTAGCCAGGGCTAATCAGATGGGATGGGGGTGCTCAAATCTTGGTAGTATATCCTGAGTTATCTGCAAGATTATAGTTTTCTGTTGCTTGATCTTCAATTTCTTTTCCCCCTACTGATACAATCTAAAGAGCACAGGCCCAAAGAGAAAATGACAAGAGGCTATTGTTTCTTCATACAAACACATGAATGAATTATGTGTTCCATGTTTACTGGACAGTTACAAGCTCTGGTAGTGTCTACATGTGAAGCACTCTGAGGTTATTCTTAAAACACTAGAGTATGGGAGAGTGACGAAAAGCCTACTTTGGCTGGGGCAGAGTTGAAGGGTAGGATGATCGTCCTATTTCTGAATAGATAGATATTTTACCTTCAGTTCAGTTTCATTTTCACAAGAAGGTTTTTGGGGTTTGGGGTGTTTGCTTGGTACTAGGGATTGAAACCAGGGCACTTTAACACAGAGCTATATCCTCAGCCCTTTTAATTTTTTTTAGTGTGAGACAGTGTCTCACAAATTTCTGAGGGTCTCACCAATTTGCTGATGCTGGCCTTGAATTGCCTAACCTCCTGACTCAGCCTCCCTAGTCACTGGGATTATAGGCATGTACCATTGAGCCCAGCAAAAGGTTACTTTTTTATGTTTAACTGGGTCTCTGTTTTGTAGCTTTGTTCCCAAAGGATGCCTACAAAAAACGCTTTTTTCTTCTGTCTGTCCAATTGGTATACAAAGTAACTGCCCTACTAAGAATGTTCCATCTGAAAATTTTCCCCCAGTAATAGCCCTTTCTATTCAATAAAAATTGCCCACATGCCAGGAAAGTGCTATGGTTATTCTAAGCTTTTAGAAGGGGGGAATCAAGTTAGATGTAGCCATTTGGGATACTTAAGATGTTTGTACCTTCACACAATAACCTGACCTGCAGCTGTTATATGACTCCATAGTATACATAACTAGATGGGAGTCTTTTTGACACACTGTTCTTACTCATTCACTTTTAATTGCAAAGCTTCTTGCTCCACACCCTGTCGTTTTAGCTCCAGCCTTCTACCTTTAAATGGGGCTTAATTCCCAGTTATCATCCAGGTCAAATTGATTTGCAAGTCAAGTGGTTGGAGCAGCTTATATTTCCTTTGTCATCCTTATTTCCTTTTGGAAAAGGAAGTCAAAGAAAACTTTACCTAAGTTTTTCTCAACTCTTAATCACCAATCATTAAGACATAGGTAAAACCCATCTGTCTTATGTCCTTTGTTGATTGAATATACTTGTTGAAAGGTCTGTCTTTTCTTCGTGATGGAATTATATTTTTCTAGTTGTTCTAGCCACATATAAAATGGGAAACTACTATTTCTTCAAGTGATAAAATCTTTACAATCATATATGGCATGGTAATACCCACACTCCAGGTGTCCACACCCCAAACTGAGAGTTGAATAAACACTGGTCACAAAGTAATCAAGAGAGATTATTGTTATGTCCTTTGAAATTTTACGCTCTTATCAGATGACTTCTAGGCAAAATCTTGCTTAGTTTTCATTAAGCAGAAAAATGCAATTTATTTCCTATAAATTGATAAATTGTTTTTTGGAATTTTAAATATATTTTCAACAAGTTTATAACCCTTTAGTCTTGATATTCAGAATTTATTAAGCCAAGTGTGGTGGCACATGCCTGTAATCCCAGTGGCTCCGGAGGCTGAGGCAAGAGGATCGCGAGTTCAAAGCCAACCTCAGCAAAAGTGAGACACTAAACAACTCAGTAAGACCCTGTCTCTAAATAAAATACAAAAAAAAAAAAAATAGGACTGGATGTGTTTCAGTGGTTGAGTGTCCCTGAGTTCAATCCCTGATAACAAAAAGGAAAAAAAAAGTATTAAATATCCACTTTTTTTCAACCAACATATATTCAACACCTGCTATGTTAGAGCAACAGTCCTGGTTAGTAAAAATATTAGGAATAGCCACAAGTTCTGAGGGTGATGAAGGGTGAAATAATTAAGCCTATTCAAATTCTTTTAATATGATTTTATAACATGATATTTAGAAAAACTGACATCAATTCATGTCCAATTATATGTAAACTGCAACTAAAAGAATACTTCTTTTTCCTAAATTAATGGACCTCACTAAATCTTCCTTCTTCCCTTTCCCCCATCTGTAATTGGTGAATTATGTGTAGAACTTCACTAGAACTGAAATCCCAGAAAGAGATTTTCAGCACATTGCTGCTTTTATGTAGACGATGTAAGTGATACTAAATTTATACCTGTAAACCCCTACCACACAGTTTCAAAGGGGGTTTAACTCCAACATAATCCATCATATATGTCAGGAAATTTTTGAAACAATGTGAAGCACAGTCACTCTAACTTTTTTATAAACAGGCTATCAAAACAGGCTTCCTGTTCCAAATTCCAAAGGCATTGCCTTGAAGGAGGCAGAAAAAAACGAAGTCATAAAATGACCCACACTTTTAGCTTGGAGTTACAAACTCCAAATTAGCAGGTAGAAGACTGACATCTTCAGAAGTAAACAGGAAACCATGCTTTTTAAAAGGTGTTATGAATTCCTTTATTTCTCAAATATAACTTCATAATATAACTCTAAAATGTCATATACTTCGTATTCTCAAAGACAGTTTCATCATTGTCACTGGATAAAATACCAAGCCTAAATGAAGTACCTTTATGCTTTCAAAGGCAAAATTTCACTGTGTTTTGAAATTGGAGTTATTGTGGTATCTTTACCATAACTGACACCCAAAGTTTTTAGCCTGATCACGCTCAATTCTAATACATATTTGCAACTTCTGATTGCATTCTTTTTCTGAGATCTGATCACTTGTGCTGGAGTAACTTAGAAACTTAAGCCAAAAAGGCACAGCTTTGCAAGTATGGCACAAGCTCACAGATGTTTTCTGTGGTGTTAAAGAATATAATTGACTTCATTGATTGAATATCAGTGATTTGAAAACTCACTAGAGTTACAAAAGTGTCACGAAGGGGATGAGGATGGAGTCTAAGTTTGATAGGTACTGATGTCTCTTAGAAACTATAAAAAGGTTTCAGCAGGGCCAGGCTAGGTCTTATAACACCAGAAAGTTCACAAGCAGGGGTGACCTGAATCCTAGAAGTTACCTAATGACATGGCCATTCTCACAATCCAATTGGTCCTCATATCTGTTGATTGATTACTTAATGCCATATTCATTTTATTTCATGCTTTAGATAATAAAAACATACCTACAGCATTCTAAAGAAACCATTTTTAAAGACATTTAAACATTTTATATTAAAATGACTGACAAATGACTTGCATTATTGTCAAAACTATGGACCTCTGGAAATAAAGGAGTTGTTTGATATTTTACCTGCCAAAAGTATAAATTCAATATCACTTTTTAAAACAGTCATTTTTAAACTTTACTTTGGCTTCTCTTGTGGTTTTTCAAGCTAGACCATGAGACCCACTTCCTCAACAATGCAGTTGTTTTTTTATCTTCATTCTTACAGAAAATTCAAACCAAAAGCATGATATTGCCTGGGTTTTAGCTGTTGATCAGTCCTGGGGCTTGTCTGTTTATAGACTGACTAGAATTCCCTGGGTTTCATATTCTGAGAGTGGTGAGTCAGAATGATGGGAATCAGGAGAGTATATGTAACCAGATTCAAATCAGTGTGTATTTTCAGTTCATCTTTTTATATGTAAATTTTAAAATATCTTATGAACATACAGCCTGAAATTTTAGAAATTCAGATACTTGTTACATCCATGGGAAATGAAACAATTTCAAAGATTTAAGTCATATTGGTAATAACTTTCTTTCCCTTGTGATAAATGTATCATTACACAGGACAATTGCTTTTTATTTGATCCTTTATGCTTGCTTGTAATTCAAGAAAAGTCAACTTTACTATGTCATTTTATTGATTACATAAGTTTCCGGCAGGACTACAATTTCAAAGGAATCTGACAGAATTTATTTTAGGTCGCATTTGTATTCAACATGCTAGTGATGTAATTCTTCCCTGCATTACTCAGTAGCATGTGGACTATAAAGTCCATTCAGTAATTCTCATTCTAGTGTCATGTGTGAGGTCATTTAAATATACTTAAGATAATGTACATTAATTAGATTTAGGAGGAGGCAAATTTACAGTAAAAATTAACCTTGCTTTTATCTAAGCTAATTTATGTGACTTGATTGAATGACTTTAGTTTAATTTGGAATAGTTTCACATTTAAATATTTCTTTCTCTGATGATTTTTTAAAAATTCTTTTTTATTTTTATAGTTGTCAGTGGACCTTTATTCTTTTGATTTTTTTATATGTGGTGCTGAGGATCGAACCCAGTGCCTCATGCATGCTAGGCAAGTGGTCTACCACTGTGCCACAACCCCAGCCCTCTCTGATGATTTTTATTCAGTGGTTTTACCTGACTTGGAATTATCCTAAAAAGGTACTTATTAATGAGTATTTGGAAGAAACTGACTTGAAAATGTTTCTTTAAAAATTATATGAGAACTTCTATGTGCAGAGATCTGCATCACCTCCTACTGCCACACTGAGTAAGTGGCCACCTCTTGTCTGGGTCATGCCCTCCTAATACAGTTTTGTTGTTGTCTCTATAGAGGAGAAACATAAAAAGACAGTTTGAAAATATTCTAGCTTTGTACCACATTTTATCCAATTGTGTTTTGCTCTTCCTTTTTCATATTGAGCTTTTCTCTTAGGCTTAAGAAAACCACCAGTCTTTAAAAGAAATTCAAATATCTATATACATCTTTCAAGTTTGTTTAAATATGGAAGAAAAGGAAGGGATAAAAATCCAAATCTAAATTCTCCTAAAGAGGAAAAACTTAAATACCTAAACCTAGGAAATAAATGATTGCCTGTTCTTATTCTTTTAATATCGTGTTTAACCTTGAGTGATTTAATGGTACCTAAAAGATGTCTAAACTTAAAGGATTTTTAAATTTAACAATTGGGAAAGGCATTTTGTTTGTATCACAATCAAACAGGGTCCATGGCCAAAGGTTACTGTCTGAAATATAATTTATTAGGCACTAGTCATGCCAAATGGCTGTCTCAGAATAGTTTAATCTTTTAAAGGTACTCACAATGGCTAACTGTGTGTGAATAATGAAAAGTTTGAGATTCTTCTGTATTCAGATTTTATCATCCTGAGACTAGGCGAGATCTCCAGAGGTCTTATGGCTCATCCATCTACCCCCAGGGAGGACTGTCACTCAGGCATGCCCAACAGGATAGATACCAATCTATTCTTAACATCTCTGGGGAAGGTGGTTTCCTTAGCAACACAGTCCAGCTCCTTTAGGTTTTCTCACAATAAGAAAATATCTTGGCTAGTCTTTGTGGGCTAGGCACCTGGCAACAGTTGTGGTAATTTGGGCTATGTAGCAAGAGATTCAAAGGAAGTTGGGTTTGCCCCTCCATTTGATGAGTATTACATATGATAGTTCCATAAATTTAAGAAATCAGATATCTAAAGAAAGATGTAGGTACTAAGACAATACTCAGTAATGTGACCTACATTTGACAAATATAGTCAGTTTTTATTTATTTTTGTTTGTAGTTTTCAAAATTGCTGTTATATCTGGAACTAATGTTAAAAAAGGTGATTATTCAGATCCCCAGTGACAAACAGAACCAGAATCAAGTGACCCAACTTTAAAAATGCTCAACTTTTTGAGAAGTTACAGTTATAAGAAAAAAAAAAAGTAAGCCTTTCTATGTTCTTGCTTCTAAATAAGTACCTTCTCATTAATCTTTCTTTAACCTAAAATGACAAATAAGAATCTAAAGTTTTTCCACTCCTCCTGGAGAAGATGTGACTAGCTATGAAGAATATAATCTTGAATAAAATGACTCCAGAGAATTAATCAGCCACCATTTGATCCCAGCCTTTGTACTCATGTTATTTAAACAATGACTGCTTGCTTTCTCAGGGATCAGGAAAATAATTTAAAAATTTGTCATCTTGACAAGGTCTGAAAACGAAGGGAGGAGTCCTAGGGAATGGTGATTTTTTTCTGATTACATCACTTGACCCAAGCACTCCTTTCAGCTTTCAGCATCTTTTTCTGTTGGCTCAGAGTTGACTCCAACTCAGAGGCAGAACTAACCAGAAGATGAGGAGCACCCCTGAAATCAATGTTTTCTTTCTCCATGAGATTTTTTTCAACCTAGGTACAGCTGCTTATCTCCTCCAGCTCGGATGCTCTTGGGAAATGACAGCCACATCAATGTGGTTGCTCCCCACAAATAACATTATGGGGATTTATCTTTTTTTTTTTTTTAATGCTGTAGAATGCTCATGTAAAGAATGGTGAATAAAATTTGGCCCATGTTTTAATTGACTCTAGGCAATTCTATGGAAATAAGTCTGAGGCGTAGTTTGTGAAACATGTTTCAAAAGTGTTTGATGTATAATAAATGCTAGACATTTACAGTACAGATAGTAAAAAAAAAAAAATTAAACCTGTAGATTACAACTCTGTTCCTAAGAACCTCAGCCTTTATTGTGTCTTAGTAAAGTTGATCTGCTTTCTTTTTAGTTTATTGCATTTCTGGTGTAATAGCCTCTTAAGATAGAACTATTAATACATATGTACTGGTTAATGCCTGTTAATGCAGAAAATGGCACTTTGTTATTTCAGTGTATTTCCCTCAATGTCACAGGGTATATCAATTTGATAAGAAAGGTCATCTGACTTCCGTCAAAAATACATTTCCCCATTAAAACATATATACATATATATATATATAATTGGTTTCATAGATAAATGTCACCTTTTGCAGTGTCTTTATCATACTCTTAGACTTCAACTGTGTCTCCACTTCCCAGCAGGCATAGAAATTTGGTACCTTTGCAAATTCTGCTGAATTCTAATGAGCTGAATGTATTGGTAAATCACACAATCCAAAGGATTTGGGTGTTATTCTTTGTCTATTTTGAACCATTCAGATCTTAGAAATGGTTCTTACACAAGGGAAGTCTTTTGAGAGTATTTGTTTTTTTAATGTTATTTTTATTTGTTTTGTGCTGGAAAAAAATAATGTAACTTCAAAAATTCTGAAAAGCCACTGCGCACTATATAGTATATTTTGACGTTATAAGTAGTTTTATCTTTCCATTGACTTTTTATTATTACTTTTACTTAACATCCATAGCACTTCAGTAGATATTTAATTACTGCTGTGTTCCATCTAGTGACTTACAAAGGTTGAAAGGGAAGAGAATCCAACTACAATCCATATATATACACAGTCATTTTACACTAAGATGTCATGTTGTATGTCACAGTTTCTAGGTTGATTTCTCTTGTGTATAAGTTATAACATCAAAGATGCCAAAGGGTATATAAAATAAGCTACCATAATGTTCAACAAAACTTAACTTGGACCTTATGTTGTAATAATTTATTCATATTAGCTGTAGTCTTCTGTATTTATATTTTCAGTATTTATTATGAATGACATGGAAATTCGTGTATTTATTGTGGCTTTTTATTGCAATGTATATATATATATTACAAATAAGCATTTTTAAGTCTTATCCTTAAGTTTCTTCTATTAGTGGCACTTGTATTATGCTGTACTTTTTATTATATATTGTACAATATCTTGTCCATTTGTTTGCAGCAGAGTAAAACCAGTTTCTAAGTTGTATCTACTGTAGCATTCTTTGATGCATTTTGTGTGAAACCTCTGTTCTTATGTCTTGAGCTGCAATCCCCTATGTCCTCTGCCACAGTGCAAACAAGAATATCTCCTTGGGACTGGGGTTGTGTGGCTAAGTGGTAGAGCGCTTGCCTAGCATGTGTGAGGCACTGGGTTCGATTCTCAGCACCACATAAATAAATAAAATAAAGGTCTATCAACATCTAAAAAAATATATATTAAAAAGAAAATCAGGGGGAAAAAAAAGAATATCTCCTTTCCTCTGTGTAACAGATAACATTCTTGAAAGTTGCCTGTGAAGCCAGTTCCTGTGAAATGGCTCATTACATTATCATTTCAAAGATGTGTTAACTTTACTATGATGGATTCCTAAGTGGAGATGCTTATAACACTTTTCTTTCTCAGCTTTTCAACCCATTCATCAAGTAATGAAGTGTAAATAAACATGAGGGCCAAAGGGGAACTCTCTGTGTAAATGAAATTTCCAAAGATATTTTTATAAAAACAAATCCACTCTCTTGTATATAGTATACTCTAATTCAACTACTTAGCAAAAGGGCTCCTTTGAGTTCTGCCTGGTGGGCTCAGAGTCAGTCCACCTCAGTCAGTCATTGGATGCAGTGCAGCTCAGAAAGGGAGTACTCTTGGATGAATTGGCACTCTACTATGGAAAAGAAGCACGAGCAGAAAACTGGAGGATGTTTGTGGACAGCACTCTCAAAAGTGGGACAAGTCCTTCCTTGAAGGACACCCACCCCTCAGCTACACTTAAATTTCAGGGATCAGTCTCCCCAGGATTCTGGCAGGCCTCTTGTCTTGGGAAAAACACGACAAAGCAGGGTTAGAATAAATGACAATCCCTGCCACTCCAGCTATTCCTGGAACCACAATTGATGCTGGTCATCTCCCTCTTTCACTATTAATTCTACATCCTTAGTCTCAGCAACTCCTTCTGCTGGTCTTAATGGCTTACTTGGTGGTATAATCCAGACACACCAGGTACCTAAGTGAATATTCCTTCCTACTTCCATGATATAACAGTAGACCCATCTCTTTCTGAAGATCAGAATCAAGTACCTCTGCCAAAGTGGTGACTCTTCACCTTGCTTAAAATGCCTGGGCAGCAGCAGTCATTGAAGTTCTATGGGACTTCTTAGTACCATGATTAAAGTGTGTTTGCTTTGGGACTGAGGACTTTTTACCCTGCAGAGTTTTGTGATGAGAAACATATTTTCCCCATGTTAAAGGAACCACTCGTGCTTCTACTCCATTGTTCCAGGACCCATGTGTTATTCACACTGGGAACACACAGTTAATTCAATCATTTTAGTATCTGTGGGAAATCATTTCCAGGATCTCTACAGATACCAAAATGTGTGGTTGTATAAAAGAGTAGCATTTGCATATAACCGTGCACTTACTCCCATATGCTCTAAATCATCTTTAAATTCCTGATACCTACTACAATGTAAATGTTATATAAGGAGTTGGCATACTGTATTGCTTAGGAAGTAAAGAAGAAAAAATCTGTCTATATTTGGCACAGATACAAATTTTTCCAAATATTTTTGATCCATAGTTGGCTGTGGATGCAAAATGTGCAAATATGGAGAGCCAACTGTATTACTATACAAAGGTTCTTGATCCAATGTTAATACTGCACCCTGGAGAATGTTACCCACTTCATGCAGAGTATCACTTCCTTTCCTGTAAATAGTTCACAGGTTCTGTGTGATATTACATAGGAACCTATATGGTATATCAGATACACAGTAAGCCATTCAATAATGCTGTTCGTTCAGGTCCTGCAGGTAGGAAAGACAAATGCATACTTGGAATATATGGCGTTATTATTTGAAACCAAAAACAAATATAATAACTCTCTGGTGTTCCTGGGTGAGAAGAAGCCCAATGTAATCAATCAGCCAAGCATCTGGTTAGACTCTAGAGGAATAGCACCATATTAACAGATCAGCATCAGTCTCTGTGGCTGAAAGTCTGCACATTTGGCAGCAATTAGAGCTTTAATCTAAGAGGTAGTTCATCCTCAGGACTAGATAGAATCTCATGTCTGCCACCACCACCGAATCCATGTGCCTGACCTGGCAGCATTGGGGATAACCAATGATTGAAGCTGTCTGCTGCCAACTGAACAAATTATTCTGTTTATATCAAGAGTATCCAAAATGAATATAATGTGAGCCACAACTGTGAGCTGAATATGAAATTTCAATTATTCTTGTCACATTGAAAAAGTAAATGAAATGAAATTATGAAAATAATAAACATTTATGTTTAAATATATAATAATCTTTTATTTAAACTAATGTAAAAATTAAATATGTAGTTAATATTAAATTATTAGTAATATTTTACATACTTGGTCCTACAAAATCTTTGAAATCCAGTGTACATTTTATAGTTGCAACACATTTTTTAAAATATAGTTTTCAGTTGTAGGTGGGCAAAATATCTTTTATTTTTATGTGGTGCTGAGGATCGAACCCAGGGCCTTATGTGTGCTAGGCAAGCATGCTACCACTGAACAATAACCCCAACCCTGCAACCCATTTCAACTTGGAGTTGCCACATGTAGCTAGTGAGTGCTCTATTGGATGGTGCAGATCCATACGTTCATGCATCTTCCACGGTGTTGATGTGTGATACAAAGATCTTTACTCTTTGTGCCCACTCCCACAGTTTGTCCACAAGCCAGTACACAGAATTCCTTTTCGCCAATCATCTAATCTCTCTCCATTCAGGTCCCTGACTAGTTAACAGGGTCATTCAGCTCTTCCCGTAAGTATATACAGTATATTCTAAAAGAGCCTCTCTCCCTCCACACAAAGAGAGTGAGTAGGTGTCCACCAAAGCTCTTCTATTTTAAGGGTTTTACCTAGCCCCTGTCTTCCAGAGCTGCTGCTGAATAAGGCAGCAGTGTAGCTGCCATCCATCTTTGGCTTACTTTGCATCCAACTATTAAACTAGCTCATCTATAAAACATATTCAACTTTTCCTTCTCCATTAATTGGTCACCAAGGATCCTGAGGCATGAACTGACAGAGGTATTGGCAAAATAACAGTGAATGACATAGAAGATAGGGCCACCTACTGATATGTCTTTCTTGTGCCTTACAGTCCTCTTCATGCTTGATACCAATTTTCTGCTTCTAGAATGTATCTTTCAATGGATTGCATGCACTTCTGTCTTTTCCTTGGAGTTCCTGGTTTTGTTAGAACTTAGCTCATGATAGACAGTTCCAGAGGCATAGTCACTTGGTATCCCATAGTCATACTTAGTTTCTATGAGGTCTCAGTAATATGGCAGGAATTGTTTTTCAAAAAGCATACAAATAGCAATGCCTCCATATGAGGGCCTATGCTGTGATTCTCCCACTCGCCCAACAAATTCCACACAGAATGTGTTCCCACCACTTGGTTACATGGCATACATGTCAGAGCTTGGGGCACTGCAACAGGTACCATCAACACAGACCTTTTCTGCTATATGTTCCACTAAAACTGGCAACCTTCCACACTGCCTGATACACAGGTCAGAGCAGTGTTCCTGGAGGTGGAACATGCTGCATCCACAATCTAAAGAGAATTACCAAGTATTGTGCTTCCCAATGTATGGTCGGAGTTTCATTGTGAAGAAGTTTTCGAACTCCCCTTATCACGGGATTCCTAAAAATTATACTGGAGTGGCAGATCCCATCTTCAAAAGTGTATCTGTTGTGCCCATAGTGCATATATCTTACCAAGGTCATTAGTATGCTGGCAGCTTATTAGCATTATATCAGGAAAGAATGGAATTCTTTGGAATACCCAGAGAGTTTAGATCTCTTCGTACTATATTAAGACAGAGAAAAAAGTAAATACATGTTTCACATTCACATGTGTGCAATTTCTGAAAAGCAACACATTTATCTAACCAATGGCGTTATCCAAATACCTGAGGCTGGCTAACCTACTCTAGTAAAGATGCTGTATCTGGAACAGCAAAAGCAATTAAGGCTACCACTTAATTGAATTTGTGATAATCTGTGTGGTACAAGGACAAGTCACTGCACCAAGTTGGCCTAAATGGAGGTATTATAGGAGTTAATACCTCTACATCTTTTAGATCCTTAAGAGTACCACTAGTTTTCACTATCCCCCTGGGAGGCAAACTCATTTTTTAATTTACTATTCTTGATTGAGAGGCCAGAAGCAGTTTCAGTCTTCCACTTGGTCTTCCCCGCTATTATAATCTTTGTCCCATAATCAAAAGTTCCAGTATACTGGGCATGGTAGTGCATACCTGTAACCCCAGTGACTCAGGAGGCTGAGGCAGAGAATTGCAAATTCAAAGCCAACCTTAGAAACTTAGCAAGGCCCTAAGCAACTTAGCTAGACACTGTCTCAAAATAAAAATAAAAAGGGTTGGGGATATGGCTCAGTGGTTAAGTGCCCCTGGTTTCAATCTCTGATTTAAAAAATAAAAGTTCCATTGCCAAGACAGAATGTGTAACAAATATGCCAACCTAAAGTATGTCCTTGGAGTCAGAGGAAATGACCACTGTGTAGGTTCAAAAGCCCAGTGGACTTGCTGTAAGCCAGATCTTTACCAGGACTCTATTTATTATCTGATTCATATTCCCCTATTAATGTGGTGGTGAGGTGGGGATGACAAATCTTCAGTTCTCCAGAAATCCATGTTAACTCTGACACGCGTCAAGCAGTCCTTTAAATTTTTGAGTGTTCCCCTTTCCCTTATACAAAGTCAACCAAGCAAATGGCTGTAGATTTCCTTTTAGGAAGGACTTATATGTATACTTGTATGATATAGGTGGTACTTTCTCCTAGGAAGATGGTCTCTTTTGTAGTCAATAGGTTCTGGGTCTGAACACTAACTCATTTCTACAAAGTGGGCCAGAGTTTATGACATCTCATTGGAGTGACCTTCAGACCCCTGGTTATTTATCCTAATATTTTGTGTTGGTATAAACTGAGAAGGATCCTGTCTACGCATATATTTTATCCCTAGAAGAACCAGATTAAAAACCCTTTGTGGGTCAGGACCCATTGGCTGTCATTCTGACTCTGCTTCTCACTATGATAATTGGATCCACTGGGCCTTTAGCAGTTAAGTGCCACCACCGGTCTTCTATGGCATTAGGTTATTTTTGCCCCCATTGGACTGTCAGTGCTTCACGTCAGTAAAGGGTTCATATTACTTCACAAGTAGTAAGTGATATAGCTTCGAAAATCTATCTTATTGATTGCTTTTTTTGACCATCCTAGTATCAAATGTCACATTCAATTTTCTAGAGACTCTGAAAGGAGTTTGACTTGCAGGATATTTATTAGGTTTCAATAGCTATAGGAGCTTGAACGAAGAAACAATTGAACAGAGAAATAAATTGACTATGATACAGGTCTGCCAGAGCCTCAGTCCAACCCTCAGGGAGCTTGAAAGCCATATGTTCCACTGTAATCCTCCCCTAAAGAACCAAAACTGTGAGGTCCTTATAGCCCACCATGAGAAATAATTGGATGTGGTCATCCAAGAAAAGTTATGTTTTTGAGCTAGACATCTCTCTTCAGCTATAGCCATTCTTGAAAGAAAGATAAGTCAGTCCTGAGTGGAATCTAGGTATTGCATCTCCTTTTTCATCACAACCAGATGTAGAAGTTAAATAAAGTTTAAAAAGTGTGATTTTTTTTTTCTTTTAGTCCAGGAGAATCCAGTGTAAGATTTAAGAGAAAAGTGAAAAGTCTTGAACTTAGGTTTAAAAATTGAATGGAAACCCGGCGCGGTGGCGCATGCCTGTAATCGAAGCAACTTGGGAGGCTGAGTCAGGAGGATCACGAGTTCAAAGCCAGCCTCAGCAACTTAGCGAGGCCCTAAGCAACTCAGTGAGACCCTGTCTCTAAATAAAATACAAAATAGGGCTGGGGATGTGGCTCAGTGGCCGAGTGTTCCTGGTTCAAAAAAAAAAAAAATTGAATGGGTACATTTATCAGTTGAAGGTTTGTCTTTCATGCTTCTCAGTCCCCACATGGAACACCCAGTTCAATTCTGTAGTTAATGTAGTTTAAGAGAAATGCTGCTTACCATTGTGTGACAGTGTTTAACTGTTACCGTAACAGTAAGAATTTATTAGAATGTGTTTGCATTAGCTATTTCATCATTGTGACAAAATACCTGAGAAAAACAACTTAAAGACAGGAAGATTTATTTCAACTCATGTTTACAGAGAGTTCAGTCCATGCTTGGCCAGATCCATGACTATATTCCTGTGATAAAGCACAGGATTGTGGAAGAGGGTATGATGGAACAGAGCTGCTGCCCTTGTGGCAAGGGAGAGAAAGGGAGTGCTAGAGAGGAAAAGGCCAGGAACCCTTCAAGGCACACCCACAGTACCTGGGCCCTGCCTCCTAGTAGCCTCAGTCAGCTATGAACTCATCAATGGACTAATCCATGATCCAGTCATTTCCCAAGAGCCCCACCTCTGAACATTGCTGCATTAGGGACTAAGTCTCAACACATGAACCTTTCTGAAATATTGTAGATCCAAAGTATAATAATGTTCAAAGTGCATGTAATCAGACTAGTAAGGAGACTACAAATCACACCAAAAGCAAGACTGGTTAAAAGAACTGAGGTACATATTGAATAGTTAGACACGTAAAGGGACTTGAAGTTATTCCCTGTGGGATCAAGAAATGAAAGTCCGGGAAGACAGAAGTTGCCATAATACTAGGACAATAATTTTAATAACTAAAACCAAATAAAAAGGCAATGCAAGTGTAAGTTAGAGGAAGGGGTAAGGAGGCAATATTGATCAAAGCAGCTATCACAGGCAGGGGAAATTTCCAGTTGACTAAATACAAGACCAAAAAACAGGGTCAAGAAGGAAGAATGAATACAAAGTCCAAGTCATACCATCAAAGTCCTTGCAAACCATACTTAGGACTTTTGCTGTTACGTAGCCATGTGGCAAAAGACTTGGTCTTTTAAAAGGCTATTGGTTTAGTCAGCAATTTTACTACTGTGACTAAAGGACTTGACCAGGGCAATTTTAAGGGAGGAAAAATTTATTTAGGGGCTCATGGTTTCAGAGGTCTCAATCCAAAGACAGTAGGCTCCATTCCTCAGAGTTCAAGGTGAGGCAAGGGCATCATTTCGGAAGGGAGTGGTGAAGGGAAGCAGCTCACATCATGATCAATAACCAGAGAAAGAGTCTCCACTTGCCAGTTACAAATATATACCCCAAAGCCACACACCCCCAACTCCCACCTACTCCAGCCACACCTTACCACTTCAGTTACCACTCAGTCCCTATCAGGGAATTAATTCACTGATTGGGTTGAGTCTCTCACAGCCAAATCATTTCTCCTCTAAACCTTCTTGTATTGTCTCACACATGAGCTTTGGGGGACACCTCAAATCCAAACAGCTATGTCAGCAGCAAAGCAGAGAATGGAATAGAGGACAGGTGCAAGGCAAGAAGCAGAGAAATCAATTATGAGTACCACGATCAGTGGAATCATGTTTGTCTGGATTATCACTGCTGTACCTGGAATTACACCTGTACATGGAAGACCCTCAGGAAATATCAAATGATTGGGAATATAAAGGGGTCAACATGTTCAAAAGATAAGTAAAAGGCTGATCAGGAGGAAGAAATCAGATATGATTGATTGATTTTTTCATTCAATCTAGTGGTACTCTTGCTAGGAGGAGGATTGGTATGATGGGGGAAGAGAAGGAAAGAAAGACTGTGTTCTAAATCCCACTAATCATCTACAATTAGGAGCTATCTATTGTTGAAATTTTTCAACAAAAGTAGGCGATATAGTTCAGTGGTTAGAGTGCTTGTTTGGCATGTGCAAGATCTGAGTTCGATTTCTAACACCACAGTGAAGAAAAGAAAAAAGAAAAAAAGGAGGAAAAGGAAAAAATTTCTTAAAGTCTCCTCTAATGTACTTCCTCATAGACATTTTCTTTGCACACGTTCCTCATGATTACCACCGTCCTGTCAGTATGGAACAGACTCTGTTTCTTTGTCAGGTTCTCTCTGGTAAAGCAAAGCAGCAAGCCAATTACTCTGATCATTCAGATGAAAATTTTACTTTTGCCTGAATTAGCCAGAGAATTGAAGCATAAATGGACCTTTTCACTTGACTGATTGAGATAATTGCCTCACTTTTCTAGGAGAGACCTATAGCTGGGAGACTACATTTGGTCACCAAAACATGTTTGTAATATGCATTATTGACTTTTCTTGAAACAACTATGCTTGGCTGGGAGCCACACTCACATGCTTGCCCTTATCTATTTAAGTATCTGAAACAATGAAGAGAAATACCATCTCTGGAAAACACAATGCTCGAATTCTTTCATTTTGGGCCAGCTCTAAAACATGTCATCTAAGCCTGCAGAAGAGGCAAAATGGCATCTAGGGGAGCCGGAGGAGGCAGCAGGGCAGGAGGTTGGTTCAGTGAAGGAGATGCAAGAAGTAAGAATTAGCTCCAGGTGCATGGGAACAAATGGCTTTCCCTGAAAGAAGTGGGTAGGTGGACTTGAAAGAAACATGTAATTTACATTTATTACTGGAGGGTGAGAGGAGTTAATAAAGAGACCTGAGTAGGAGCAGACAATTAAAGCACCAGTAGGGCTCAGAACAGAGCCCTTGGCCTGCATCCTATGTAATCGAAGCTTTTTTCTAACAGCATGGGACGCAGGGAAAGAAGGAATCTAAAAAAATGGCACAGCGTCTTTTGTTAGTTGATGGCCTGCTATGAGAGCCTGGGAGAGTGCAAAGTGTGGTCAGTGATGGCCTAGAAATTCACTGAAAAGCAGAATGTACCTCAGAAAACCCTCACAAACTTTAAGTTTCTGAGGAAAGGCCTCATGTAAATGTGGCTGTAATTATTTTGTGTTGGCTCCCCTTACTGGCCAACAGGCAGAACATCCCAGATACTGCAGAGGAGTGATCACTGAGGCAGTCTACATTTCTAAGTTTCATGCATTCTTAAAAATACCTATTGCTAAAATAGATTTTGTTTCTGAGTAAAAGAAGAGAGATATCAGTGATGGCATTTATATAATTCACAAGCATTATTCTTTGATTTGTATATTTAAGTACATACTTAACGAGTTCAATATTTGATTTTGTGATTACAAAATGATATGATTGCTTTAAGGTTTTTAATTTTTAAAAATTTGATATCACATAAAATTTCAGAAACTCTTTGAGGTGGTGAATGAGATACACACATCACTATTGATCTCTCTCTAGAATTTCTTTTAAGGCAACTCTATGTTTATAATAAGGAAATTACCATTGTTTAAAGCACCCTGGAATTTTTTTTCTTTTGCACAGTGCTTCAATTGTGCTAAATATTAATACTTCAAAAGTATATTACATTTTGTAACATTCACAAGATATTCAGAGTCAGCTATGTTGAAAAATAGATGAACTAGTAAAGGTAAACCATTTTATCTAAAATAGTAAAAATCAAGTATTTATCTTCCAATTTTGTGCCAAGTTTTTACCCAAAGTAATCTTTAAAATGCCAAATAATGTACTAATACATATCACCCACTTTTCCTACAAATTGCGTATGTCAGCTTTTATTTAAATATAAGGAATGGAGTATTTTCCTTAAAATTTAAAAAATATCTTTATACAGGCATTGTCAAACTTTTTCATGTGCAATTTGTCATCAAGAAGTCTACAGAAACCAAATGAGTTGCTGGTACCAGAATAAAGTTTTACTTTAATATTAACCAAAATTAATAAATTGTGTTTGCAAGACAAATAATATTGGCATAGAAAAAAAAGTCACACTATTAAAGTGTGACTTTTTATTTAAGTTGGTTCTGCACTAAACAGGCACTCTTGAAATGAAAATTTATATTGAAATACTTCATTGTTTTCATTCCTTCTTTTTATTTTCATGTATGCACTGTATTAGGAGATTCTAAATTAGACTACAGAAATGAACATCCCCTGAAACCTCTATGGCTTAAAATGATCTCACTCCAGGACCATGTTAAATGGGGAAGTGTTCTCCTCCAAGTCATTCTCACTCAGGTGCTAAGACTGATAGAGGCTCTGCCACCTAAGACACAGGGAAACAACTCACATCACATCCTTTCACATTGCATTAACCAAAACAGATCACTCGGACAGAAACAGACCTGGATTTTACTTATTGTTTCAGATGATTCCCTACAAATATCCTTTAATCTTTCATAGAAAAGAAAGGGGGTAGGTAATGCTGTCCCACTATGTGCGTGAAAGGAGAACAGAAACATCAGTGAACAGTACCAATAATTCCCACATTACCACTAAATGAGGAGCTTTATTCCAATTCAGGGAAAAGGGATGTGCTTATTAGCTAAGAATCAAATACAGTGACAGCATACAGTGAAATTTATATTTGGACATTTTTATTCAAGAGGAAGAAGACTAACAATCTATATGCTGGCTAGGTTTAATGTCTGAACTTCTTTCTAAGTCTTACTTTTTACTGAAATAAATTGTACTTAAATTGAGCTCTCAGGGGATTTCACATTGATTGATTGATTAGACTGTTAGGGCTACTCAGAATGGATGTGAGGCATGGGGCAATGGCATGAGAGCAGCTGCTTTCAGGGCTCCGGCCTCATCTCCAGCGTTGTCATGGTGACAGCTGCCAGCAGGAACCTACTGGGAGCCCAGTAGGAGCACTGGCTGCCAGGGCTTTGTATTAGACAGTGTGCCATCCGCAGCCTTTCAGAAATAAGAAGAATGAACTCTTTAGCCAGGGTGTTTCTGCTTACTAACCTAAGGGACAGTTTATTCTTGCTCGAACTGTCAACTGCCAGATGTCAGTTCAGACAGAACAAATCTATTTTCTATTTTCTCCTGTATTATTACTCTCTGCTTATTTTTGGGTCACACCCCATCTTTCCCCAATTTTATAGATATACAATTAAAAGCTATTAATAAAGCTATCTAAATTCATAAATTCAGATGTAATAGAAAATTCAAAAAAATAAATAAGTCCTCTAGCACAGCGCTGCCAAATGGAACTTTCTGTAATGATGGAAATAAATGTTTCCTATCTATACTGCTCAATACAGAAGCCATTGGCTACTTGTTACATAACATGTATAAAATGAAACCCAGTAATGTTTTTTAAGTGACTCAATTCTAATTTATTCTACCTATAAGTAGCTACATGTGGCTAGGACTACTGTATCAAATAGTATAGTTTCAAAATTATATCAAGCCCAGGGAATCCTGCCAGCTACAGCTGGCCAGGGAGGAAACATACTTAGTAGCATCTCCTCATTGGAAGTAGCATGTTTATTATCTGCTCTGAAGCACATTATTATTATTGCTGCATAAGGTGTGCCTTGGTCTGCACTAACTGTCTCTTGTAAATTTAATTATGCAGCTAAAGAGGAGGAAAAAGAGGCATGATGATCTGGGTAGTTCTAAGCAATAATTTCCTACAAGCCTGCCTTAAAGGGGAAGGACGTTGCTGTTTCTAAATAATGCATTAGCCCCATTTCTGTGTTCCGAAGAAAACCTAAATCTTAACTAGATGTCATCAGTTCTAGTCCCAGATTTTATGCTTATCAACTGTATTACTTATAGAGGACACTCAACAGGTTAAGGTTTTTTTTTCCCTTTCTGTGTTTTGTTTGTTTGTTTTGCCTAAAATTCTTCTTCCATAAAAGAAACAAGATAATATTTATGGGGTGCCTGTATATAAGTTTCATTTTTACTTCCTACTAAATCTATAAAATAGAGATTATTATGCATAATATAAAGGTGGGGGAGTTGAAATACAATAGAGTTAAGTGGCTAAGATTTCTCAGTTAATAATTGGGAAAAGCAAAGTTCATTCAAACCCAAGACTGTCTCTGAGGCCCAAGTTTTTCCTTCCAAAGCCCATTCAAATATTGCTAACATCCCTTCCTGCTCTTAATCAACATTAAAGTGAATGCCATGCATTTAAAATATGGAATAAATTTGTCATACAACCAAATAAGTACTTCTTAACTGTGCTCCTTTAAAAAAATGTAACTATTAACTATTGACATTTCCAAACCTGGACTCACCTAAGCTGCCCTAGTTCAGTGGCTTTCATCTCTAGCTTTGCATTATAAACATTTGGAGAGATCTTTTAAAAAACCAGTGCCAGGGACCTTTACAAGTGAATTAAGGAACAATCTCTAGGAAAAGGGCCAATGGACAATTTGTTCTTAAGTGGATCAAGTGATCGCAGTGCTTAGGTTATACCCAGAACAACTGCTTTAATGGAAGCTGCAGAAACCTGCCTCTGTCCAGCGACCTGCTAGAACTTCAGGAATTTGCCTCCAGGAAAAAGCCCCTTGATCTAGTTTGATGTATTTTGTATTGTGGAGTCATGCTGGGGAAATTTGCCAAATTTAGGTAAGGAAGTCATCCCATACAAACAAGGTTCCCCCTGAAGACTGACTACACAGGGTGCAAGGGGAAATTTTCATTTTCTTTCAGGGCTCAAAAGCTCCTGCCACAAGGAAAACCAGAAAGAAAATAATATATTTTAAAAAAATAGCCTGATGGGAGAGGGAAGGACTTTGCAACTCTGCTGGGAGTTCCTTTCCATGAGCATGGGTGCTGCAGCAAAGAGTGTCCATGTTCCAGTTACAAAAGGGTTCAAAAAGTTCCCCTGCAGGGAGGCAGCACTATAGGAAAGCAGATTTTATGAAGCAGGAATTACCCCCGGGAGAAAGGGAGTTGAATAACTATGGTGATTCATAGACTAGAAGAGCAAGTTTGCCCACACTCTTACACCTAACTAACTCTCTTCTGCTTTTTTTATTGACACAAATTCTTTTATTTAAAATAGAAGAACTGCAGACCAAAAACTCGGTAGCCTCAGCACAGCTTAACTCTTAGTTGCTATTAAATATGAGAAAGAGAGAGAGAGAGAGAGAGAGAGAGAATTCTTGAGATACTCTACTCGAAATCTAGAATATACCCATTCAAAATCTATACTTTAAAGGTTCCAGTAAATCTATTAGTAAACTGAATAACAATCTTACAAGGATATCTACATGGTAATCCAGAGAATCCATGATTATATTACCTTAAACAACCAAAAGGACTTGGATAATGCGATTAAGCGATGGATCTTGAGAGGGGAGTTTGCCCTGGCCATCCAGGTAGGTCCACTGTAATCATAAGGATCCTTGCAAGAGGAAGACAAAAAGTCAGTATCAGAAAAAGAGATGTGAGGATGGAATCAGAGGTGGGCGAGATGCATGTGTGAAAACCCTGAATCAAGGAATGCAGATGCCCTCTGTAAGCTAGAAAAAGCAAGAAACGAGGTCCTCAGACTATCTCTTAAAGCCCTCAGAAGGAATGCCGCTCTGCTACAAACCTCGCTCCAGACTTCTGACCCCTCAAACTGTAAAGTAATACACCTGTGGTTTTAAGTCACTGAGTTGGTGTTAATTTGTTATAGCAGTGATAAGAAATAGATACAGTGATCTGTAAAACAGAGCATCGCCCCAAATGAAACACTTGCTGAAGAAACTGAGCTCAACCCGAATCATTGCACAGAGCAATGTGCAGTGTGAATTATCCAACTCCATTCAGGTGCTTCAGATAAATCCAGGACAAAAGCGAAATTCTCTTAGTTTGGTTTTCTCTCAATCCTGGCATTCAAATTATCTTCCTCCAATCAAGTCCAACCTCTCCCATATTATCGTATTATTCCAACGTCCTTAACCCACAAAAAGGCCAAATAATGAACACATTTTCCTCTTGCATAAGCCCCACCAATTTCTGTTTCCCTACCTTTGTACATGTACTTCCCTCTTCCCTAAGTACCTATACTCTTTGCTAAGTTTTCTTGAAGACCCAGTTCTACTCTTGCTCAGCTCCCCAGCATCAGGGAACTGACCTTGGATCTCCTGTGTTGTCAGTGCAGCTGACGTCGAAAGATCTTGATGAAGAACCCCCAGTCTAGTCAATCTTCAGTGTGATTATCCAATCAGTTCCATGGTTTGCAGATTCTCCCCAATGTAATAGGGATGGATGACAAAAGACCTTGATCTAAGTCAAGTGGATTTTCACTCATTTCAATATTTTTTTAAAAATAAATACCAAAGGAAGTTTATTTATTTGCTTTATTAATGTAGATAGTGTATTAGTCAGTATTCTCTTATTACAATGAAACATTTGATGCAATTAACTTAAAAAGAAAAAGGTGTATTTTGGCTCACAGTTTTGGAAGTTCCAGTTCATGATTGAGTGACCCCATTCTTTGGGCCTCTGTAACACAGCACATTACGTCTGGAGTGCACAGAAGAGCAACTGCTCACCTCATGGTCAGAAAGGAAAGAGCAAAGCAACAGGAAGAGACCAGAGTCCCGCTGTTGATCAAGGCATATCTCCAATGAACTAAGCACCTCCTATGAGGTCCCACCTCCTAAAGGCTCCATCACCAACCAATAGCTCCTTCTTGGGGAACATGCTTCAACACACAGGCCTTTGGTAGACTTTTAACATCCAAATTATAGCAGAGACATCTTCCTTTTTCAACAGTTAACGTTTTTTGTTACTTCATTTTTAATGATAGCATTTGTACCTCAGTGCAGTGCATAGGCTTTTTAAGCATATTTCTTATTGACGTATAATTCACATCCTATAAAATTAACCATTTTTATAATTTATTATTCAGTAGGTTTTAGTATAGCCACAGAGTTGCACAAGCATCACCAACATCTACTTCCAAATTCTTTCATTATTCTATTAAGAAAGCCATTCACTATTAGTAGACTCACCCCCTTCTTTCTTCCCCTAAGCCACTGGTAGCTATTCATCCAGTTTCTCACTCTATGGATTTGCCTAATTTTGATATTGTCTCCAAAATAAATCATCTAATAGGTGTTTTTGTGTGGGTACGTGTGGCTCGCATCTTATTTAGCACAATGTTTTCAAAGTTCATCCATGCTGCAGCACGTACCAGAATCTCACTCCTCTTTATGGCTGAATGATATTCCATTGTATGAATATACCACATTATTTTTTATCAATTCATAAGTTGATGGATGTTGCATTGTTTTCATTTTTTAGTTATTATCAACAATGTTGCTATGAACATTTATGCAACAGTTTCTGTTGTGTGCATATAAACACATTATCAGTTCTACTTGGTAGATAGAATTCTACCTAGGAGTAGAATTGTGGAGTCATATGATGACCTAAAGTTTTAAGATGACTGTCCAACTGTTTTCTACTGATTTGGGTGATTGCATCATCTTATATTCCCAACAAGCACTGTAAAAGGATATAATTTCTCCACATTCTTGTCAACACTTGTTATTTTCATTTTTTATTATAACCATCCAAATGGGTATAAAGTGTTATCTCATTATAGTTTTCATTTGCATTTCCCTAATGGATAACAATGTTGAATGTCTTCTCATGTATTATTGGTCATTTGTAACCCATTTTGGAAAAATGTCTATCTAATTTTTTAATCAAGTTTTTAAAATGATTATTGTAGAGAAATAGCATTTATGTTGTTGTTGTTGTTGTTGTTTTGGCAATATAGAGCCCCTCACATGCTAGACAAGTACTCTACCACTAAGTTACACCCCCTACCTTTCTTATTCTGTTTTGAGAGGGGTCTCACTAAGTTGCTCAGGACAGCCTTGAATTTATGATCCTCCGCCCCAGCCTCCCTAGGAGCTGGAATTTCAGTTGTGTGATAACAGACCCAGAGAAATAGTACTTTTAAAACTGATTTTAGCATTTATGGATAAAAATAGGCCTTATTTTTGGGCTTCCCTATTAAGTCACATTTTTTTTTACCCATTTTATTAAAGACATTCTATTGGGTGTGAAGTACATCAATTTTTGTCTTCATTTCCCTAATTACCAGTGCTGTTGAACATTGTTTCATGTGCCTATTGGCCATTTATATAATTTTTTTAATTTATTTTTTTATCTTTACAGACTTCATTTTAATGCACATGAGTTACAAACTTTAAAGCATTATTTCCAATGCATAAATGTGTTCAAGTTATAAACTACTGACATACAGAAACTGCAAAACACAACCAAATCCTAAAATGAGGATTGTCATAATCAAAGCAAAGTGAAAGCTTGAGAGCACAGGGTTTTAAAGTAAGAGTCCAGATACTAGTGCAAACTGTAGCACTAGACAGGATCTTGTTCCCTTTTCCTAGATTATTCAAGGTCATCAGCCCCACTATTGCATCCCTTCCTTCTCTGCAGTCAAACTTAAGATTTCAACAGAAAATGTGTAGAGAAACTGATTTATCAGGTCTGAAAAAGTTTTGGGGTATGGTCCTCTGTCTCTGCTCCCTCCACTCAGATCTTGAGAGTCCTTGCTTTAATTCATGACACCCACTTACATTCTAATTCCTTACCCTGCAACTTGTTTCATATTGTCATAAAACCCATTATCAGGTGTTTTCTTCTTTGTCTGTTGATTACTCTTCCCTTTGAGAAGGTAAATTCCATGAAGCCAAGACACTGCCTCTTCCCACTGCATGACAAATGCCGACCTAGTGTAGACTGAGGCTGAGGTTCAATCTGCACTTCCCTCAGGAAGGGAGATGGGTCCAAAGAAGATCTGTGACCTAGGTAAGAAATTGTAGAGGCATTGCCAGGTCCTCCAATATCAGACTTCTTTATTTTATCTTATTTTCTGTTTTGTGTTTTATGTTAAAATCATTAATATCATTTCTGATTTTTATAGAACATAACTATTTGGAAAAAAATGGAAGAATTGTTAAATAACCTGTCTTAGGTTCTGGAAATAGGTCATAAATAAAAGAAAGGAAGAGGGGTTCAAGAGATGAGAAAATAAGAAACAAAGGGACTCTGAATTTTCTGAATGCAGGGCCTACCATAGGGAAAACATATTTTGCATCACTCATTGTCTTTTCTGTGCCTTTCTCCTCTGCCCTGTAGTGTCCTCACAACTACAGCACAGTCGCTCAGCCTCACCCCAGCCAGAACACTTTTTCATGAGAGTGTTTATTCCTTCAGTGCTGAGGAAACCTCAGCCAACTTGGGCAGGAAAGCCTTGGCCTCATTCATAACCTTTCACCTACCTTTAATAGAGTCTGTCACCCAGGATTAGACAAATAGGTAGATAAATGATGGACAGATAGATAATAGAAGGATATAATTTAGGGAACATTAGGAAATATTATAAAATGAAGAAGAAGACAATATACTGGGCATGGTGGCACATGTCCTTAATCCCAGAGTTTTGGGAGGCTGAGGAAGGTGGAGAGCAAGTTCAAGTCCAGTGTGGGCAAGTTAGTAAGACCTTGATTCAAAATAAAAGTAAAAAGGACCTGGGATATAGCTCAGTGACAAAGCACCCCTGGTTTCAATCCCCAGTACTGCAAAAAAATGAAAAAGAAAGAAAGAAAGAAAGAATAAATAAATCAATAAATAAATCAGACTATAGGCAGAGCCTCTGACTCTATCCCACTTTTCAAGAAAAACACTTGAGAAATACCATAGCTTATAGTATCTGTGGTTGTTTGCAATGTGAAATTGTCTATCAAGACTGAAAGATCTGAATTCCTCTTATCCACATACAGTCCCAGATCTCTTAAGTAGGCATCATTTTACAAACAAAAACAAAAACGAATTCAAAAATGCTGTTTTCCTGAATACACCAGGTTAAGAGAGATGGATCCAATACTTTATTTAAATTTTGTGTCACAACATCTTTATTATACTAAGGAAAAAGTAGCATAAAAAAATGGACATCCAGAATTAGTTTGTTGTTTTGTTCTGTTTTTACTTTATCATCACTATTGTTTTCTTCTAATGTTTCATTTTGAAAGAATTTTTGAGTTATAAAAAAGTTGCAAGAGTGTGTTATAAATTGAGTATTTGTGTCTCCCCAAAACTCTTATTTTGAAGTCCTATCTCACAAGGTGACTGTATTGGTTGGCTTGGAACCTTCCAGAGCTGAATGAGTCATGAGGGTGGATTCCTGGTGAAATGGGATTAGTGCTCTCACTACAGGAATCCCAGAGAGCTCCCTTCACCTCTTTTCACCCTGTGAGTATATGGTGAGAAGATAAAAGTCTACAACCCATAGCTGGCCTCCAATAGAACCTAATTATGTTGCCACCCTAATCTCAAAATTCTAGCCTCCAAAGCTTGAGAAATAATTTCTGTTATTTAAAAGCCCCCAAGTCTGTAGTTTGTTATAATAGTCCTAACTGATTAAGTATTTTGCAGAAAACTTCAATATACCCTTCACCTAGCTCCCTCAAATATTGAATTTTATCATGCTTAACTCAAAATTTTTTTCCCAAATAATTAGAATACAGGTAGCAGAAATGATGCCTTCTCATCATTAAATCCTACAATGTTTCATAATGATTGGAATCCACTCAGCCAAGCGGAAGGGTCTCCAAATTCTCTGAAATATGGAGGATGGAGGCTCATCACATCTCTCCCTGGGCTTTCAGATCAACATCAGATTCAAGTTGCCATTAGCTGCAACATCTCCGAGGAAATTCAGAGCAGCTTCTGGACTCCCCCACCAAAAAAAGGAGGCAGGAACTATTGCCCACCCAGCCACATCCTTTGCTTTCTAATGCTTTTCAATATTCAAAGCTGCTCCAGTATGAAAAAAGTACAGTTCCCTTCCCACCTTAGCTGCTGACCTAATTCAGCTGAACACGTCTATTAAATATTTATAAAACATCAGTTCATGGAAGCACTATATCAAATGGGCACACAAGGGCAATGCCCACTGGGCAGGTTTCCAGTTCATCAAAAAGCACAGCTCTGAATTAAGAGGGTGGTTGATGCTCTGAAAGGAATAAGTGCAAGATGAACCAGACTATTTAGAAAAATGTTCCACACAATATCAGGAAATATAAAAACATGGGTTATAAAGTAGAACCAGAAACATCATAAATAGCAAAGGCTACACTTCATTTTCCTTTTCTTCATGGGAAAATATTCCTGCATTTATCATTCATCTTTCACATTTACAATTCTGCCTTTTTTTTTTTTTTTTTTTTTTTTTTACAACAAAAGAGATAGATCCAAGTGTCTTGGGCCAGGAAAGCCCCCTTTTCTAATCATGAACTTCAACTTTTATGCAGTGTAAGCAAAATTTTTCTGAAAAATAACAGGGGGATTGATTGATATGTCAAGTCTTCTCTTGGAGGAATTTGTATCAGAATCCTTCAAAATGCAGAACCTTTGCTAAAGAAGAAAAGGACATGAGGGAAGAAGGACAAAGAAAATGAACAAGAGCATTTAAAGGAGGTGTCGGGGTTGGGGATTTAGGTCCAATAGTGTGCTTGCCTAGCATGTGCCAAGCCCTGAATTCAATACCCAATACTGAAAAAGAGAGAGGGAGAGAGAGAGTCAGGGGAAAGGTGTGGCACAGAAAACAGCTGAGTGAGAGGATGCTGGAATCATCTATACTGAATATTGACTCAAAAAGTCATTGTTAATTTTTTTCCTTTTCCCATCAAAAAATAAATTTGAATGCCAAAGGGCAGACATATGTCCACTGTTGGAGAAACAGATACTTTAAAAAAAAGCAGCAAGAAGACAAGAATAGTCAAAAAATGGTGAGCACCATGGTGCCTACTTTTATGTTAACTATGGACCGAAGCACAGCACAGATGGAAGAAGTTAGTTAATTGTCTCTTCACTTAAAGAACAAAAACCAGAAAATATAAATGCCATCAAAATGTTGACTCTTCTCAAACCAAAAATTTTGGCTTCATATTTAAGGCCATGCCCATTTAGAACAAAAACACATTCATTTGGGTTTTGTGGTTTGGAGAAAGGACTGCCAGAGAGGAGGTGAAAGCCACAGTAGTGCATTCTTAGACAATCCATTGCAGGCCTGGGGAGATCACCATGCAGGCAGTTCCCGCGCCATAATAGTCAAAATAGCAACATGACCACAAATAATTCAAAGCCTGAAACATTTTCTTCCCACCAGTTCAAACTCTCCTACTTCTATCAAATGACTCCAGCAGTCCTGTCTTCTCAGCAAGGCCTTTCCTCACTGAAACAGTGGCAACTCCCTTTGCACTCTACTTGATATAAACACACAATTCCCATGGTTCCCTTTTCACTCCATTAAATGCACTTACTCTCTGGTTAGAGCACAATGCACATCCTTTTATGCTGCATTTGTTCAATGCTTCTTGCTTTAGCTGTTAGCACTAACATCCGGTAGCCCTTCTAACGTATTCTAAGTTCCAAATCTAGTTCACAAAGCATGTTGCTTAGCTAAGCCTCTTGCACAAATCGAGAAATATTTATCAATAATGCTTTAGGACAGATTAGAAACAAGAAACTTAATTTAGAGAAGATGAGAATAAAATAATGGTAAGCCAAAGCAAGCCATTCTTTTGGTGTTTCTCCCCTACCCTCATCTTTCCTCTTTTCCTCCTCTTTGGCAGATCACTTAAGTCTGGCCTCAGTTGTCCAGATGAAACTTGTTCCTCCTGCATTTAATGCTCTTCCTGACTTCATCTCCTAACCATATTTTTTTCACTATGAAATGCTTCATGTATGCAGGACATTATATAAAATGCATCTTCACTTTGAAGAATAATAAAATACATACCTGTGTACCCACTTTAAGAAACAGAATGTACCACAGATGGTCCTTGTGTGTTCTCTCCCAATCACATCCATGTCTTCCACCTTCTGAGCTAAACATCACCCTACTTTGTGTTAACCTTAACTTTTGCTATTTAGAATTTTACTACCTATGATTCACTACTAAAAATAGGTGTGTTTTTTAAAATATGGAGTAATCACAAGCCTAGTGGAATAAGAAAAAGGTCAATTTTTCTACTGAGAGAGGACAAATTGAAGAAGAAAATAAGCTGGTAGAGGTGTGTCATCCTAATGGCTTTGTGTCCCTGGCAGTTTACAAAAGCCATGAATAAGGAGGTCAGAGGGGAAAAAGCTGGGAAAGCAGGACTCCCAGAGAAAGGGCACTGAGCAGGTCTGTGCGTGTGAGTCTGGAGCTGGAGGTCTGACTGCCAAGGATCAAGAAGACAATTCTGTCTCCTGTTTCTGAGTCCACCAGGGCCTACTTCCTGCTCTCAAGCGTACAGCTAGCGTAAGAACTTGCAAATAGTCAATGCTAAGTTGCAGACTTGTCTAAATAATATGTAACCAAAATAGGGAAATTTTGTTACTACTAATACCATTAAATGTGTTGTAAAATTACTGTTTTTATTTTCCAAAAAAATAAAAAAGTTAAAAAAAAAGGAGGTAGAATAGCATCCCTTCCATCTCTATTCCAAGAATAAGCTCCTTATAACCGATGGGAAGCTGAAGGGCAGTCATCCAGGCAGTCTTTAACCTGTCTTTCAAAATAGTACCCAACCTTGGAATGGATCCACCATTTGACCCAGTTATCCCACTCCTTGGCCTATACCCAAAGGACTTAAAATCAGATTACTACAGTGATGCAGCCACATCAATGTTCATAGCTGCTCAATTCACAATAGCTAGATTGTGGAACCAACCTAGATGCCCTTCAATAGATGAATGGATAAAGAAACTGTGGTATATATACATAATGGAATATTACTCAGCCATAAAGAAGAATAAAATTATGGCATTTGTAGGTAAATGGATGATGTTGGAGACTGTTATGCTAGTGAGATTAGCCAATCCCCAAAATCCAAAGGCCGAATGGTCTCTCTGATAAGTGAATAATGATACATAATGTGGGGTGGAAGGGTGGCAAGAATGGAGGAAGGATAGATAGCAGAGAGGGAAGGGAGGGGTGGGGTGGGGGGGTAAGAATAACAGAATGTGACAGACATCATTGCCCTGTGTACATGTATGAATGCACAGATGGCGTGACTCTACTTTGTGTACAACCAGAGAAACAATAGCTGTACTCCATTGTGTTCAATGAATCAAAATTAAATAAATAAAAACAACAATGAAAAAAAAATTTGAAAAATGTAATTGCATCCACACTGAAAAAAAAAAAATAGTGCCCAAGGTGTCATCTTCCAGTAAACTTCTCTGACACCCACATCCCAATGCCATGGCGAGTCATCCTTTTGCCACCCTTTGTACTCTGGACTAGCCTCTACCACAGCTCCAACCCTGCCACAGTTCTCTCTTCAGCTGTCCCTGTTCCTCATTAACTTGGGTGTTGTTTCTTAAGGGAATGGACTACATCTAATTCATTTTTATAAGTCATCTACTATTTGTTTAATTCATAACTGTGTACAAACCTCATTAACGTGAAATACAAAATTTAAAAGTCAGAAAGTAGGATGTGTGTTCTTGCTAAATTTTTTAGAAATTAAAAATTTTGCTTCTCTTTTCTGTCAAAGATTCTGTGAGTTTCCTTGCCTCCTCTGAACTTCAGAACCATCACACTTTGTGTTACTCTGTCGTTTGTGCAGGTCGGGAGACCTTTTCATGGTGATGCACATGAAATAAATGCAGTACAAAAATAACATTTTCCACTTTAATTTCTGCCTAAAAACAAACACATGCATGCTGTACTAAAAGACCTAAAATATGATTTAATCATGTCTTTCTACCTTTTATAACACAACTAGTAATTGTTTTTACTTTTATAATTAGGAACTGAACAGCAGGAGAACTAAGTATGAACAGGAAAAGCTACCACTTTTCAATTAACCTGTTCTAACTTTAGCTTTCTTCTAAATAAATAACTTTATGGTTTGAAACTGAGTTATGAAATAAAATTACTAAAAAGTTGTTAAAATATTATATATTATACCACACTATCCAGAATAAACCACATTATACTATTGTGTATTATTCCTCCCAGACATACTGTTTTAAAAGATGGAATCATCTTAGATGTGCTGGAGTTTTTTTGTTTTTGGTGCCAGGGATTGAAGTCAGGGCCTAGTTCAACTTAAGCGTACACTCTACCTCTGAGCTACACCCTCTAGTCTTATGCTGATTTGTACTGGGGATTGTAACAAAAACACTCTACCACTGAGCTACATTTATTTTCTATTTTGAGACAAGGTCTCACTAAGTTTCACAGATCAGCCTGTAAATTGTGATCCTCCTGCCATAGCCTCCAGAGTTGCTGGGATTACAGATGTGAACCACCACACCTAGCTCTATGCTACTTTTTAACCAAAAATATTTTTTTCATACACTGTATCCTGGATGTAGTCTCATTTTAATAAATACCCTTTCAAAACCATAATGTTTCATGTCAGCACATAAATGTGCATGTATTATAGTGAAATTGTAATGCAAAACAAAAGAAAATAAACACAAAATTTAGAAGAGTGGATTTTTTTAGTGGGAAAGGATTAGATTTGTTAAGGAACTAGCTATGATTTCCAAGATATAAATATTTTGCATTATTTTTATCATATATGTATTAAATATAAATTTTTTCATGCTAATATTATTTTATAACATATCAAATACATTACATCAATCCCATTAAAATAGATATGTAAAGTTTCTAATCTTTCCTAAACAAAACCATCATGAATATTCTTTAAAATGTTATAATACCCTTTTTTTAAATCTTAGGATAAACTTCTAGAAATAGAATTGTGAGTCAAATGGTTTGCACAATTTAAAGGCCATTAACACATCTTGTAAAACAGCAAGCTAGAAATGTAATGTCAATATCTGTTTCTTCCAGTAGCACATGAATGTCCTTTTCTCCCAGTTGTTATCAACACTGAGCATAACTAAGAGGAGAAAGGGGAAAAAAACCCAAAACACAATTTGGTTAGTGAAAACTTGTCTTTTCTCTCATTTGTATTTTTGTGTTTAATCTGTATTTAATTATTGCAGCTCCTAAACTTTTTAAGCCATTATCTACTTTATCTTTCATTATTAGTGAATATTGTTTGCTTGTTTTTCTGTTAGGGTGTTATTAGTAGTACTGATGTTCAAGAGTAATTCATATAATTAAAGATGTCAAACTTTTGTCTCTCTTATTGTACTAGACAGGATGGTACTCTCCCCAACACGTCTACATCTTACAGTCCAGAAAACCTCTGAACCCATTTCATTGCATGACTAAAGGGAATTCAGGTTGGCAGATGTAACCAAGGTGGCTAATCAACCAGCCTTAAAATTGGAAAATTATTGTAGATTATATGATGGATGAAATGTAATGACAGATTCTTAGAAGTGAATGAGAGGTGGAGGATGCAGGAATGGAGCCACAAAATGAGGCACACTGGAAAGGGTAAGAAAAGAGATTCTCTTTCAGAACATTCAGAAGGACCACAACTCCACCAACACCTTGGTTGTTGCTCAGTGAGACCCAATTCAGTCTTCTGATCTCCAAAAATGTAAGATAATCAATTTGTGTTGTTTTAAGTCATCAGCTATATGGTGGTTGGTTAAAACAACAGAACATCAATACAAATGTTGTAAATAGTTGGTAATTTCTTTACAAAATTTTTAGTCTTTACAAAACTATGATAATGTTCTTGTGATTTGTAGTCTTTAAAATGAACTCATCATATTTCTTCTATTCTCAAACTACAATGAAGCAGAAAACAATGAGAACAAAAATGCAACTGATTTAGTCTTGTTTCAAATATTTGTTTTAGGAAGTGTTCCTTTAAAAAAAAAATGGAACATTGTTTCCTCTTCTTTCTTCTTCCTTCTTTTCTTCCATCTGTTGGAGGAGAATTGGGGCTGAGGTCAAAAGAATGAGAAAGGATCATGGCTAAGAGCAGAGGAGAAGAAGCTGGGCTCAGGGGCCAAGAAGGTTGATGGCACAATCAGAAGATTGGTTGCACACAGAAATATCAGCAAATGAGTAACTAAATGGAAAATAAATGACAGAAAGACTTCTCACTATCAGAAAAGGGATTGATAAATGGAAATGGAGAAGGTTAAGGTACCCACGCTACTTCAGGACCCCAACCCGCCTGCACCCCATGTGGCGCCCTTGCACCCGTGAGTCTCCCTATCTACCAATGTGTTCAGAAGCCTGTGCAGCCAACTTGGATTATCCCCAAAGCAGAAGTTGCCATCTGTAGGTGGGACAACTCACATCCTGAGATGCCTGCTGGGGACTGAAGCTCATTCTCAGGAACCTCTCATGCATCAGGCTACTGAAAAACTGGGAAGTTTGAATAGTACATGACTATTATGCCATAGAGTTTTTTTCCTTTTCTCTTTTTAAATTTAAAAAAAATTTTTTTTTGCTCTATTTTCCTTTTGTTTACCTGTTTACCTGTTTCCTTGGAACCTCTTTCTCCCTTTGCTCAATGCTAACAACCAACTTCTTTTGATTCCACTTTCTCTCTTCCTATGATCTAGGATCTCTGTACACTCTGTTCTTATTCCATTAACAGTTACAACCTTCACTCCTCCCCATTGTCTTTGTCCACCATTAGAAATTGTAGACCTCATAGCAAACCTATTGGTCATACTGTAGATAATAATCAAATTCATCTTCTCTGTTTATCACAACAATATTGTTAACATCTGCATAGGGGCTATTTGGTTTATGGTTGCATATTGTTTATATTGGGTGCTGTCAATATTAAACTTCCCCTTGAAGGTGAGGTATTGGAAACCTACAAGGTCACTATAAGCCTAGAGGGTGGAAACTGCAGTACCTCAGATCTGTACTGCTAGAGGGGAAGATTCACGAGCAATATGAAAAAACAGGGGAAGAAAGTGTCCCAAACAAACCAAGATGCTGCATTAATAGAATGCAATGACAGCATAGTAGAAGAAATGTCAAAAAAGGAGTACAGAATGGACTTAATTAAAATAATCTGTGAAGCAAAGGATGAGATAAGAGAGCAAATGCAGACAACGACCACTCCAATAAATACTTAAAAAAGCAAATGCAGGAAGCAAAAGATCATTTCAATAAAGAGAGAGAGATTCTGAAAAAAAACAAAACAAAAACAAAAAAAAAACCCCAGAAATCCTTGAAATGAAGGAAATAATAAACCAAATTAAAAACTCAATAGAAACAGACTAGATTGCTTGGAAGACAGAACCACAGACAATGAAGACAAAGTATATTATCTCGAAAATAGAGTTGATCACAGAGAGAAGATGTTAAAAAAACAAACAAACAAACATGAAAAGAACTTCCAAGAACTATGGGATAACATGAAAAGACCAAATTTAAGATTTATTGTGATAGATGAAGGTGTGGAGATAAAAACCAAAGGAATGCATAATGTTTTCAATGAAAAAGTATCAGGAAATTTCCCAAATCTAAAGAATGAAATGGAAAATCAAATACAAGCAGGTTACAGCAGCCCAAATGTACAAAATTACAATAGACCCACAGAAAGGCACATTATAATGAAAATGCCTAACACACAGAATAAGGATAGAATTTTAAAGGCTGTGAGAAAAAAGGATCAGATTACATATAAGGGGAAACCAATTTGAATCTCAGCTGATTTTTTAACCTATACCTTCAAAGCTAGGAGGCCCTGGAATAATATATATCAAGCTCTGCAAGAAAATGGATGCCAATCAAGAGTCCTATATCCAGCTAAATTAAGCTTCAGATTTGAAAATGAAAAAAAACCTTCCATAATAAACAAAAGTTAAAATAATTTGCAACTGGAAAGCCTGCACTATAGAACATTCTCAGCAAAATATTCCATGAAGAGGAATTGAAAAACAACAATGTAACTCAGCAAGGGGAGGAACTACACTAAGGGAAAAGCCAATCAAAGGAGAAACCAAGTCAAGTTAAAAACCGAAAATAAGTCAAAATGACCAGGAATGCAAATAATATCTCAATAATAACCCTGAATCAAAAGACATCAACGCCAGGTTGGATTAACAAGAAAGACTTAACAATATGCTGCCTTCAAGAGACTAATCTCATAGAAAAAGACATCCACAGTCTAAAGGTGAAAGGTTGGAAAAAACATATCAGGCACATGAACTCAGTAAAAAAGTAGGGATTTCCATCCTCATATTAGATAAAGTGGACTTCAAGCCAAGTTACTCAGAA